>CM040991.1:20488099-20576468 GCA_022985145.1 Pangasius djambal
CTGGTACAAATTAATCCTGCATCAGAACTGGTCAGGCTTTTTTCAGAGGTTTTATAGTCTAATCTGGCCTTTCTGTTCTTGAGTGTTACCAGTGGTTTGCCCCTTGAGGTAAACTGTCTGTATTTACATTCATGAAGGCGTCTCTTGATCATAGACTTTGACAATGATACACCTACCTAGCCGAGTTCTTGACTTGGCTAGATGTTGTGAAGGGGTTTTTCTTCACCAAGGAATGAATTTTGCAATCGTCCACTTTAGTTGTCTTCCGTGGTCTTCCAGGCCTTTTGTTGTTGCTGAACCCACCAGTGCATTCCTTCTTTTTAAGAATATATTTTTTAGTCACTCCTAAAGTTTCTGCTATCTCTCTTATAGGTCTGTTTTGTTTTTTCAGCCTAATGATGACCTCCTTCATTTGCATCGACACCACTTTGGACCGCACATTGAGCGTTCCCATGAACAGCTACCAAATGCAATTTCAACACTTGGAATCAACTCCAGACCTTTTTATCTCCTTAATTTGCCATGAAATAATGAGGGAATGGACCACACCTGGCCATGAAACTGCTTATCAGTCAATTGTCCAATTCCTTTTGAGCCTGTGAAAATAGGGGTCTAAAATGGCTGTAAATCCTAAACGGTTAATGCAATATTTTGGAATTAAAGCTGAAAGTCTACACATCAATCACATCTTGATTGCTTCATTTCAAATCCATTTTGGTGGTGTACAGAGATTAAAATTACAAAAATTGAGTCACTGTCCAAATACTTACGGACCTGACTGTATTCTTCATTGTCATCATCATCATCATCATCATCTACTTCTTCTTCTTCTCCATTGTACTTTTATCATCATCATCATCATTATACTCTTATTATTTTATATTATTAGTAGTAGTAATATTTACCATTACTCTTGTCATTATTTACTTCTACTGCTTTTTCTTCATCTTCTCCTGTACATCATCATCATCATCATCATCATCATCATCATTCATCTTCACCTCCTCCTACTTCTTCTTTTTTTTTCCTTCTCCCCTCCTTCTCACAGTGTATTGTTGAACATAATTTCAGTGTGGCTCTAGGTAACACCTATTATCCACATATGGTTTAGGCATTATTATTATTATTATTATTATTATTATTATTATTTGTAGTAGTAGTGGTAGTAGTAGTTGTAGTATTAGTAGTAGTAGTATGCATTATTGTCCAGAGTTGTAGCATTATGTAAACCTTACATAAACAAACAAAATAATTATAATTCATAACTATGTCTCAACCACTCATTGTTACAATCCACTAATCCCCCATGCTGCCGTCTCTAAAACACACCATCAGCCCACCCCAGAGTGAACTCCATTAAGGTTGCTGTGTGTGTGTGTGTGTGTGTGCTTATTGAAATGATGATGATGATGATGCTCATGTTTACACACAGTGAAGAGAAAGACACTAGCTCCACGCCTCAAGAAGCTGCTGATGTATTTTACGTCTCTTGCAGCCTCACTCAGATCTTATTGGTCCAGTTCAGCCGGACCAATGAAGAGCCTCCGTGTGCAGGATGTTGGCAGCTTTTTTTCTCCCCCATTAGCAGCTCAGAGGAGCTTCTGCACCCAGTGACGAGGCAGTGCAGCCTCCTTTCATTCAACTTTTAATCTGGCGTTGCTTTGCATCACCTAAGCAGAGACCTGGAGGACTTCAGTACCGGAGCTGTCCACTCTCCACTCACACTCCACCCTTAGCGTCACGCTCTCTCACTCACTCACTCACACACACACACACACCCCTCCACACTTGAAGCAGAGCACTGACATGCCGGGCTGCAGTGCATGAAAAAGGAAGCGACAAAGTGCAAACGGAGTGCAGTTGAGTCTCAACGCAGGTACGTTTCCGTCTTCTTTCCCATTTCAGCCTGTCGCGCGAGCCATTTTTTTTTTCCAATTTAATTTTCATCTATTATTTATTTATTTATTTATTTATTTATTTATTTATTTTTTTCATTTAATGGCCGTGCAACGGAGTTCCACTTTGTCCCGAGCTCTCGCGCAAACGGGGTTACACGCGTTTTATTGACAACGACGCGCGCGTGGGGGTGTATTTGGGTCAGCGCTCGCGCGAGGGTGTGGATACACTTTAGTTCATTCATCAGCTTTGTTTGCCAAAAAAAAAGATAAAAATACAATAAATAAATACACTAAAAAAAATCACCCGAGTTTAAACATGCATGTATTTCTGGCGGGGGGGAAAAGTCGATTGATTGATTTTGTTTTGATTTTGATGCACGAGACATGCAAGGTTCATTTTGAGATCAGAGTGTGTGTGTGTGTGTGTGTGTGTGTTATATGCATGCGTGTTGTGTGTTAGCAGTAAAATCGGCACTGCGGAGAGTGTATCAGATCAGCCTGCTTTAAAATATTCCTGCATCATCTCTGACGTCTTTCAAGAATCTCTACGTGCAGCCTATGGATGCATGCATGTGCACTTTCAGATATAAAACGGTACCAAATGGGACTATTCCTTGTCTCTGGGGTGGGTACTCTTTTAACCTGGGAAGGGGAATGTGAGGTACCTTTATCTAAAAAAAAAAAAATTTGCTTTAAAAGGTACACCAGTAGTCCTTAACCCTTTTTCAATTATGTACCTTCATTTAAAATTATTTTTAGAAGTGAAAGGTAAACACTAAAGGTCTTTATGGTAAGTGACAAGAAAAAGTACAGTTTGGTACCTTTATTTCCAGGCTGGTTTTTCATAACAACTTTTGCAGAAGAGCTTTATTCAAAAAATTACTGCTTTTCCTGTTTCAGTGCCTCTACTACACTCTCAGAAATGAAGGTACCAAACTGTACTTTACCCGATTTGTCTCTATATAATGTATCTTTTACCTGGGAAGGTGCATGTGTAGCTTATCTTTTACGAAGGTGGTCATATATATATATATATATATATATATATATATATATATATATATATATATATATATATATATATATATATGTAGAACCTCAGAAATAAAATGGTACCAACCTGTACTTTTCCTTGGCACTGGGCTGGTACCATTAAGGTACTCTTTTAACCAGGGAAAGTGCATGTGATGTACGTTTATTTATTTATTTATTTTTTAAAGTAAAACTTTAAAAGGTACATCAGCGATCCTTAACGTCCAATTATTTTTAAGGGTGAAAGAAACATACTATAGGTACAAAATATGTAGCCTTAGTGGTACCACCAAAGTGCCATGGAAAAGTACTGTTGGAACCTTTCATAACAACATTCCTGAAGGACACATTTTAGTGCTTTATTCACAAATGGCTGCTTTTCCTGCTTTAGTGCCTCTGTTTCCAAGCCATTAAGGATTACTTATTTTGACTCAAATTTCAACTGAGGAGTCCACAGCACCATCAGAAATAATTGTACCAAACAGTACTTTTCCTCTTTGCTAGGATGGTGCCCTCAAGGGTACCTATTTGTACCTTTAGTGTGTATCTTTATCCTGGGAATGTGCATGCAGAAAAGCTTCAAAAGTATATCAGTGATCCTTAATGTCTAATTATATACCTTAAGTTATATTTAAAGGTGAAAGATACAAAAGATGTACTATTGATGGTACCACCATAGCAACAAGGAAAAGTACAGGTTGGTACCTTTATTTCTGAGAATGTGCTGTACACGTTATAGCAGAGGTTCTCACTGAAACCACTGGCAGCCCACAATATATCTTCCAGCCAAGTAAAAAATGAGCACTTTAGGAGGCTCAGGTGTTTTACAAAATCAAACACATCAAAAGCGTTAGTTTATTCCGAGCTCCCAAGGACAGAATCTAAGAATCTTTGCCCATTTGCAGTACTGGAAGTCTGAACATGTCTGAATGTCCAGTCTTTATGCTGTAATCATAAAGACTGTCCTGTGTGCATCCCAGGACTCTTATTCACAATCCGTACATACAGAACATCCTGTAAACACACTCAGTACTGTTTTTCTCTACTCTTCTACAACCTGTGTACTGTAATGATTTATAATGGCACTACCCGGTAGCTACCACTTTCGCTTCTGGCTTGTTCATTAGAAATCTAAATCAAAATCTTTGTGACAACGTTGGAAGTGCTGTACAAATTGAAACTGAATTGAGGTTGTCCTCCAAGGAGCCAATGGTGATTACGGATTTCAATTACTCATTCTAATAACTTTCATTTTTTCGGTCATACTGTCATGAACTCAGAGACATTTGGATGTAATTGCAAGTCATGACAATCCAAAGTGGCAGGTAGAAGCATAGTCAAAAACAGGCAAAGGTCAAAAAACATGCAAACAGTGTGAAAAAGGAAAAAATAGCCCAGAAAATGGAAGAAAAAAAAATTGAAACCAGGAAGATCAACAGGAAAACAGTTCCAAATTTCAAATTGGAAGAAATGACAAGACCACAGAGTGGACTTTAAATACATGGAGTAATGAACTGGAAACAGGAAGCAGGTGCTGTAGCGTTCAGGTGAGTTAGAGAGTTGTAACGCCTGGACTGAATTACGAATGGGAGTGGTGGCTCCTGCATTTTGTGCTGGAGCTGGATGTGACAAATAAAGTACATACAAGAGGGAAGTGTATGAAGGCTGGAGCTCTCAGATTGGTAAAAGGGGAAATTTTCATGGACACATAAAAACAGACAGAATATTGGAGTGCAGTAGGTTCAAGTAATACTCCAGTGTTTTTTTTTAATCTATCATTTCAATCTCTTTCCATTGCATCTGTAATGAATGTTCAATTACTAGAGACAAGAATTTCAACTAGTGTACTAGTCCTAAGTAAAAAAAAACAAGCGAACAAAAAAGAAAAAAAAACATTTTGACTTCAAACTCATTTATAACTGGAAGTCTATAGCTGCAGTGGTAATACATACAGATTTAAAACACATAACTTAGGTATATGATGCAAATTCATATCTACAACCTTAAACACTCTCACAATAATGGTCCTTGGATGAGACAGAGCAGAGAGTCTGAAGTCTAAAGGGACAAATTCTGCAGATCTAGAGCTTAAAATTACTTAAATGACTGAAGAATTCTACATTTTCTGCATGTAAGGAATATAACAGAACACCATGAAGTCTTTGATTCCTCTTGTACCACATTTTGCCAATTATTACAAATTTATATTTATTAAAGAAAAGATACATCATACTTTTTTTTATTAGTTTATAGTTACCTTTAATGTTGTGCAACATCCAAGAATCATTTTGTCGCAATCTGTCTTTCTCTTCCACGGTCCTGAAGACTTTCCCATGTCAGAAAATGTAAGACTAAGACTACTAATAATACCCAAATATTAGTGTAAGATTATGAGGAATGTAGTTTTCCTTTAAGGTATCCATTTAGCTAAAATTGCATGACCTTTGCTTTATTAGATGAACCGTTTTCAGTGTATGGTTTTTTTGAGAGTTTGCTCATTTCTGAACTTTCTCTCTGACATCTTCAAAATTGCTAATCTTTAAGAATCCTAAAACGTCCAAGAAGAACGTTTTAAAGTGGAAGTGGGGTTCACAGAGATGCCTACTGGCTCTGCAGTACTCATTAATGTTGGCTGTGTTCCTGTGCCAGTGCATTTGTCCTGTCCTTAATGTGACACTTCTTCTATGAACTTGTTTTAGAAGACACCTGTCCCACCTTGTATTCGGGCCCATTTAGCACCAATGCTGTTTCACCTGTGTTTTGAAACTTTGATGATCACTGGTATTCTCCGCCCCTATCTTCAGGGGAAGGGATATGACATCAGTGATTGGTAGGAAGAGAACTATTGGTGGAAAGGGCATGGATCCTAACTAATAGTGGGTGAAATACAAAGTACAAAATGTTAACTCGATCGGCTGTGTTTCACAACTTCTTAACACAAGCTGTTCTGTTTTCTGGTTGGCAGAATTCAAATCCCAGCGTGGAGGCTCTTCTTCCCTTTCCTTCAATCTCTATGGGTATTTACATTCAAATTCCTGCATGTCCCTGAAAGAGTCGCACTTTCCCTGTGAACTTTCCCTGTGAAATCTCATCTAATTGGTGGAGACATTTATTATTTGAGGTTGTTATAGAACTGATTTGCTCATAAATTCCACACAAAGGTAACACTATATATTTTCTAGAAATGCTGCTCCTCATGTCTCTGTTCATCCTTGTCATTGTTTTTGTTTTGCCGAGTGGGTCGGCCGACTGTTTGTGATTCTGTGGGCGCAGGGGCAGAAGGTGGCCTTAGTGAACTCGTTAGCAAGATTAGTTCCAGGGCTTTTGGTCCGTGTGCTGCGGGGACTCGAATCAATGGTGAGCCGTTCCCATGGAGAGAATAAAAGCTTTGTAGCTGCCTCATTTACAGAGGCTGTCCCTACAGGAGTGAGGAATGAAAGGCAGAGCTGGTTGGGATTCCAGTCAGTGCTGAGCAGCAGGGGAAAAGCGGACCTGCGCAAGATAAAATTACAATGACGACAGTGTGGGGGAAAAAAAGTTTTTAATACAGTCAGGCTGAATGCTAATCACGATTACAAACTGGCCAACCTGGTCCCATGAGACATTCATACAAATCTGAATAAGTGGTAGCAATGTGGTTGGATTTTGTTTACTTGTAAATTATTAGTTATTAGTTTGTTTATTTATTATGTATGAAATCATTGAAAAGGTACTAACACTAACCCTGCCCCTCATCTTAAATATAAGCATATAGATATAAGAGGTGTGTAGCTGTTTTTTTTTTTGTCTATTGAAGATACATTTAAAAGCAGCCAATGTTTCAATACAACAAAGTTATTTTGATGATACAATGTCATCCATTATTGTGAAAACATTCCTAAGTTAATTGAAAAAAATCTTTGAGAAATAGGTGGCCACGCCTCCTTCACTGGAAGCGACAGACACAAAGGCCACACCTCCTTCGCTGGGACTAACAAGCAAGAAGCCACTCCTCTTTCATTGGGACTCACAGACATAGAAGCCACGTCTCCTAGACTGTAAATAACAGGAAAATAGGCCACGCCTCCTGCATTGTAACTAACATGCACAGAGGCCATGCCTCCTTGAGTGAAACTAATAGTCAGAGAAACTATGCCTCGTCAGTTGGAACTAACAGGCTTGGGCTCCATGCTTCCTTGATTGGGACTATCAGGCACAGAAACCACATTGCATCTACTGCAACTAACAGACACAGAAGCCATGCATCCTCCATTGGAACTAATAGGCATGGGCACCATCCCTCCTTGGTTGGCTCTAACAAGCACAGAGGCCACACCTCCTCTACTGGAACTAACAGTCATAGAAACCACGCCTCCTCCATTGGAACTTACAGGCATGGGTTCCACACATCCTTTTTTGGAGCTAACAGACAAACACAAAGGTCATGCCTCCTTCACTGGAACTTACAGACAGAGAGGCGACAACTCCTTCTTTGGACCAGACACAGGCATTGAGAGAGAAAGAGAAACTGCTTCTGCCAAAGAAAAAAATAATTTGATAATGTTTCTAAAATAATAGACTACATTAGTAATAAAAGTAGACATTACTGGTACAGTGACTCCTGCATCGATTCAGTGTGCCAACGTCTAGCTGATACATGCTGTTTTAAACCAGTTTAGCTATATTATAAATTTTAAGGCCAGTGCACTGATTTCCATAATTGAGTTATCAGGAAAGTTTCTGTCCTTCTATGACCTTTCAGTATTAGCCATTATTAAATAATGCTTGTTTTCATGGAAAGGAATCTGAGGCGTGTATTTAATTTGACTCCAGACATACGAGCGGATGCACAGCTGAATCACTGAGGAAACAACAGCAGTCACTCATGTCAAGCTTCGCTTCAGGGTTGTCATCTCTGTTACCCTCCTCTGCAATGCTTTTTTTAATCTGGAGGCGTTTAAATTTTCAGAGCGCTTTGGCTGATCCCAGAGCTGTCTGTCTGACACAGGGGCTGAGGGGAAAATGAATAATTTATCACTTTTCTTGTTAAAGAATTAGTTTAGTAAAAAAAAATAAATAAATCTCACAAATGTAGTTGATCAGCCAAGACATGTTTAATGTGAAATATTTGCTTGTTTAGCTTTGTACTGGACCTATGGGGCAAGTGTAGCTAAGAAATAATGCCCATTTTCATTTATTTGCTTCAAGTTACATCAAGTTATTAATGTACAAATTTAGAAAAGTGGTTTGAAATTTCCAAAGCGCATGAAAACATGGATAAGCACTGTTTCCAATGGGGGGCGGGGCTAATATTCTGCATTTCGCCCGGAGGTTTTGTGAATCTTAGCTTAGAGTTAATTATGCAAAATGCATAAATAATGTATTTAGAACCAGTTGTAAACATTTATGTTTGTTTATAGCATTTGGCAGACGCCCTTATCCAGAGCGACTTACATTTATCTCATTTATACAACTGAGTAGTCGAGGGTTAAGGGCCTTGCTCAAGGGCCCAGCAGTGGCAGGGTGCTGGGGATTGAACTCATGACCAGCCGATCAGTAGTCCCACGTCTTAACCACTGAGCTACCACTGCCCTAAACATTGCATAATGAGGCTCTAAGTTCATGGAAAATGTTTAAATGTACAGTAAATGCAAACATGTGTATGCTGAAAAATACCAAACAGCTATAAATTACCATGCATGTTCACAGCAAGCTAAAGTGACTGCCACGAAACTCCATAAAAGGCAAAGCTCAGAGAGAGCTGAAAAAGGACAAAATGGCGACGAAATGGTGAAAGTGCCGTGTGTACTAAATCTTCCAGTAATGCAGCTCAGCCATTGCAGTGCGCCAGCTACCATAGACAGGCAGTAACACCTCCTCCTGTTACGGAGTGCCATTACTTTGTCCAAATTGTATGCCAAGTCTTATTTGTCTTCATTTATGAATTTGTTTTGGATCACTTTCTTTCAAGTCATTAATATGAAATAGCTGATTTTCATTAAATTCATGTGTAATTGAATTAAATTAGTAACGTCAATTAATTTCGTATACAAAATCAGAGTAACTCATTGCCAGTTGCATAATTTGAAGCCGATCAATCGAGGTTCACATCAGTGAGTCTCCTTATATGTAATTTACACAAACTCAGGAGCGAAATGTAGGATAGGGAAGGATCAGAAATGTAGGATACGTTTTTACAACTAATTGGATTTTCATGAGAACCTCATTTCCTGTGCAAATGCTCCTGCAAATGATTTACGAATAAATTGATTCGTATCTAGTTTGGTAAATGTGGCCGTGAAAAAGCGTGACCCATCCCTGCATGCTTATCATAATATCCCTCATGTGAATAATGTGAATCTCTGATCAGAAGCTATTTAAAGGCATGAAACCCTCAAACCCATCTCCGTTTCCACTGAAGGAAGCAGCGTTTTGTTTACAAATGCATGTTATTCAATCCTCTTTATCAGTTTTCCTGATAGTGCTGATGGATACACTGGTATAAAAGTTTCCAGAGAAAGAGAAATAATTAGATCTGCCGTTTAAAATTCATAGCTCAGATCCGGAATGTTCACTTCTGTCTGCCAGGAAAGAATCTTAAGAAGCAAAGGAAGCTGGAACATTTAGTTAGGAACGGGATATTTAGGTTATAATTTCAGGAATTACACTCTGGAATGAAATTAGACTTCCTGATTTTTTTAAATCCTTAGTCCACACCACCACACCTCTTGTCAGGGAACGTAAGTCTCTTCTCAAATCATTCATAAGCACAAATATGATGTCATATATTACTGGAGATAGTTAGGCTGTTTACATTTTGAGAGCTAATCCCTATTTTCAAGCTTTCTCTTCAAAAATGTTAACATACTTATGATTTTATGCTCACTATGTTCACAGCATGCATTTCCCCCACTTTTTAAAAAAATTGTTGTTGTTGTCTTTGTTTTTATTCTCATTTTCTCTGTTTTTTTTGCATTTATTTAAATTCAAATTTTATTTGTCACATGCATAACCATACACAGTATGACTTGCAGTGAAATTCTTTATACTACTGTTCTGACATAAAATAAAAATATAAAATATAAAGAAAAATATATACATAAAAATATATGAAGGGATTAAAAAACCCTATTTATAATAAAATAAGTTTATTATTTATAATTTATTTATAGTTGTTCTTGTCATTGCTAGTAATTCTTTTTTTCTGTTTTTTTTATTTGATTTTCTTTGTCATGATTGTTAGTCTTCTAAAGTTTTCTCTTCTATGCTTTTTAAAAATCATTTTTCATTGTTGTCATTGTTATTTTGTCTTCTATGTTTACATTGTTGTGATTGTTGTTGTCATTTTCTTTTATTATGTTTCCTATTGTTGTTGTTTGTTGTCATTGTTATAGTCCTTTTTTCGTTTCTGTTTTTTTTATTGATGTTGTCATTGTTGATATTGTCATTTTCTTTTCTATGTTGTTCCATTGTTTGTGTTGTTATTGTTATTGTCATTTTCTAGTCTGTTTTTATTTTTTTTAAATTATTTTTATTGTTGCCATTGTTGTTATTATTTTCTCTTCCATGTTTTTATTGTTGTTGTTGTCATTGTTGTTATTGTCATTTTTCCTTTTGTGTTGTTTTACTGTTAGTCATTTTCTCTTCTCTTTTTTAATTATTTTATTGTTGTTGTTGTCATTGTCATTATTATAATTATTTTCTTCTGTTGTTGTTGTTATAGATGTCTTGATTTTCCTGAGGTCCGGACAACATCTCATAGTTGCAGGTGTAATGTTGTGATTATGTCTTCCATGACATGAATTCAGATTTTTCAGTTCAGGGCATTACATCCACACAGCTACCTCCATTTGCAGTTTGATCTAAAGCAAATATATTAATTCAGAAGCTTCAGCTCAAACCAGCTCCCTCTGTGTTTTCTGAAAGCCAGACATCTGGATATTTTGAGGCTGAGGATTAGTTACTGCAGTGAGCTCTCTGTCACTGACTCACACACAGCCTTGAAGTTTCAGACTGCTTTCCCACCTTTGCTGGTAATTAAAGTTGCTCCACACGACTCCATCCTCAGGGAGAAAGCTGATATAGCAGTGCTGACCAGCATGATGATAGAGGACAGCTGTCTGGAAAAATGAGCCGAACAACTTGAGGACTGTGAGTGAAATACACAGCAGCAAAATAACAACAAATATTATTTTTGATATTTTTATTTATCAAGGGTGATTGCCACCTCACAGCTGAGGATCCCAGGTTCGATCCTGAGCTTGGATCCCTGT
Organism: Pangasius djambal; assembly: GCA_022985145.1. NCBI lineage: Eukaryota > Metazoa > Chordata > Actinopteri > Siluriformes > Pangasiidae > Pangasius > Pangasius djambal. The sequence continues at coordinate 20,499,282 of CM040991.1, forward strand.
CTGTGCAAGGTTTTACATTTTCCTCGTGTTTGCGTGGGTTTCCTCCTGGTTGGACTCCTACCTTGCTCCGAGTGTTCCTGCGATTGACACTGGATCCCATTGGACTCTGACCAGGATAACGTTCTTAGATGAAGATGAATAAATGAATGAATTGTAATTGTTGGTACAAATGCTGTAGTATCAGAGGAATAAAACACTTCAGGACAAGCTGTTATAAGAAAATAATCAACCTTACGGAGGTAAGAGTAACTCCGCTTCATCACACCACTATAATATCGGAAGTCCAAATCCAGACGTGGTGTTTTATTCCTTACTTAAGGGCTATCATCCAGAAGTGTACATACCAGTCTCCACTATATGGAAGCATGATCTAGTGAAACTCTCATAAGATTTGTAAAGTATCTGTAAGTAGTTACTTGTAGCTTGCAGTAAATGTCAGTGTCAAAGTGGTGTTTCTCGGAATTGCAGGATAAAGTGACAGGGTTTTCCAGGCATCCATAGCCAGCAATGCATTAGAAACAGTTATCTTTTGAAATATGGGCTTAAAACATTCAAAATCCTTTAAAGTGTCTACTGTAAATCTAGTCAAGTTGAATAAATTGAATTCTAATTTGTGCTTGAGAGATAAGGTTGCAGTTTCCTCTAGTCTCAGCCTCAACCTGATTCCAGAGTCATACAGTACCATTTTGTTGCTTGGGTTGTAGTATGTAAAGTCCTGTAAATCCTTGCTAATTCTGCTTTTGTTGGTGAGTTATGTCCAAACAAAAGTCTGTAGTTGTTTCAAGATTTCATGTCTGTATTTTGTAGCACCGCCATGAAAACTACAACCTGTGGCTGCTTGTTTTGAAAGTAGGTGACTCTTGGTTATGTTCTTGCCCATGAGAAATTTGGCTCATGAGATTACACTTCCCATTATTGTGATTATCAGTATCAATAGTCAAGCTGAATTAAGTGTGGTCCTGCTGCACTTTATCGTGGTTGTTCAGTATTTTATTTCGCTTCCGATCATCCATCGTCCATGGAAACTAATTCATTCACCTAGTTAAACCCGTTCTACCATCAGCCAGATGATAATAATGAGTGAAGTCTCAAATCACTATTGTGGTTCTTGTTTTCAGCCTTATTAATTAATTCCACATTCACCTTACAGATGCTAATTCCTAAGCCACCAACACTGTCCTTTCTTTTCCAAACATGATTGACGAGCTGACATTTTGTTTCTGCTTGCCTATTGGAGTATGCTAATCCAAGTCATGTACTTCATGTGGTGGATTAGCATACTCCACCACATGAAGTATATGAGGTGGATTAGCATACTCCAACAGGCAAGCAGAAAAAACTGTCAGCTCATGTGCTTCATGTGTCTCACGTTCAGCAACGTGTCAGTCTCTTGTACAGCCTTGAAATGTTATAAGCCATTTCTGCATTTTCTGTGTTGATTGACGTTCATCATTTCAGTTTTTAATAAAGCAGCTAATGCTGTTTATCTGTTGAAAGACAACCACATAGCTCTTTGTTTCGCAGGCCAGTTTCTACTACAACTATTTCTATGCTGCCGCAAGCATAATTCAGTGGTATAATGAACTTGGCGGATTGGTAATTTGCAGCTTTTCTGTTTTTCTCACTGGTTAGAAATGATAGCAACATTCTACTTGCCCAATCATATTATTAAGTAATGCAAGAATACAGGAAATAATGCTTAATTAAGTTTGATAAAGAATAAAAATTAATAATGTAATGTAATAACAGAATTCCACTAGTATCAAAACTGAATGATGAATTAATGACTGTTCAAATAGTCACTTTTGAAAATCAGGACATGATTAATTTGTTATAGTCAATGCACACACACACACATTTTGTTTATATATATATATATATATATATATATATATATATATATATATATATATATATATATATATATATATATATAACAAAATGCAGTGACACAATTAACCATTAGGCTACTGTTTTTCTAGATGAGTATAAACTAGCTAGCCCCAAGAAACTATCTAGTTAGAAAGAGAACAGAAATACTAATTAGTGGTTTGTACCCATTTCTCCTCTCCAGCCTTATTCTATTTTTCAGGACACAACAGGTATTGAAGATGAATGAACAAATGAATGAATGAATGAATGAATGAATGAATCAGACTTAAAATTTTACTCTGAGGTCTGAAAAAACCGAAAGAAAAAAATAATTTCACATCAAAGTTTTTGAGTTGTGTCCACCCTTATAGCTTGATATTTTATTCTCTCTTTCTCTTGCTCTCTCTCTGTGTTGTAGCCATGGGCGTTCTGATGTCCAAGAAGCAGCAGGTGGAGAAGGTTCAGAAATGCAACGCGGTGGTCTCAGCATTTCGCGATGGTCTGAAGAACCAGTCGAGTGCCACTCAGGCTCAAAACAACTCCGAGAGCAAAGATGAGGCTCCGAACCAGCCAGAGTCTGATGAGTCTGGACGAAAAGAGGAGGACGGGAAACCCGGGCCGTCCACTGCTCCACACAAAGAGGAGAACAAAGCCAATCAGGAGGCCTGGGGCCGCTTACGGGATGGGAAAGGAGTAGAGCCTGAGGAGTTAAATAAAGTGCATCAGCTCACGCCACCGGCGTTTATAAGGCCGAAGAGGCAGCCGAATGACGATCAGCCCATACAGATCGAGCTTGGTCAGAGAGAGCAGGTAGGACTGTACAACTGAAAGCATTTTGGATCAACATAACGTCTCTGGATCATTTTACACAAGGCTATATGGCTTCAGTTCATGGATGAATAAACAACATAAACTAGACTTACTATAAATATTTTCTCAGTGTAAAACCTCATTATGTTAAAGTTTGTATTAGACTGAAAACAAGCCTGTTTGCTGCTGTGTTGCACTCATTAAAACGATAGAAAAAACTCTATTGACAACTTTGCATTTGGACATATTTTGATAATAACACACCCCAGTTCCTACAATATCGCAACCCAAACAAAGGCACTATCGATATGGAAGGGGTACCATGGCAACAATCGCAGATTTCCTCTCGTCCTTTTCACACAAAACACTCCTGTCAGACTCGTGCCTCTCTTAACCTGTGTAAATGTCATCTAGTCCACAAAGTCCACAGCCGAGGTATCTGACAAGAGCTGGTGATTCATATCACACCTTTACAAATGAGACCTCTCTTTCTCCTTACACTCAGCTGTCACTGCTCAAAGGCACAAAACGTCCATCAGACCTTTATTCTAACATCAACCAAAAACAGCAGTGTGTGTGTGAGTCTTTTCTTAAGACAGATGTAGACTCACTTTATTTCTGTTTACAAAGGGAAGACTCACTGTTGCACCAACCTCAATATTTACAACACGGCTGTATGGCTTAAACAATGTATTGGGAAAAAGTGTCTGTTAGGCCTAGTGAAGGAGGCGTGGCCTCTGTGTGTCAGTCAATATGAAGGAGGCATGGCCTATTTGCCTGTCAGTCATTATGAAATAGGCATGACCAATTTGGTGGCCTCTGTGTCTGTCAGTCATTGTGAAGGAGGTGTGGCCTATTTGCCTGCCAGCCACTTTAAATGAGGTGTGGCCTATGTGTCTTACAGTCACTCTGAAGGAGGCGTGTGTGTCGGTCAGTCATTGTGAAGGAGGTGTGGCCTCTGATAAACTGGCCAATTAGTGCAAGTACAAAAGTGGTGTAAGTAGGTATAAGTACAAAGTAGGTTTTCCAAATTTATACAATTAAAACAATAAAGTACAGCATATCCATCCATCCATCCATCCATCCATCCATCCATCCATCCATCCATCCATCCATCCATCCATCCATCCATCCATCCATCCATCCATCCATCCATCCATCCATCCATCCATCCATCCATCCAATAAACTCAATGTACTGATACACTGTATAATGATTTTGTACTGTGGGCGAAATGCTGAGGCTGGAGATCAATCCTGGAGGTCAGTGTGTGTGTGTGTGTGCATGTGTGCTTACTTATAATTCTTCAGTCTTTGTAAATTAGGAATGTTGATTCTGGCTCAGTTTTAAAGGGGAACTTCTCCCAGGCGCCATAACCCGAGGGAGCCACTGTTTGTGTGACTGCGTTGGCGCACTTGGCACCAGGCCGGTGGTAGGCGGGTTGTCAAGGGGCCCAAATTGGGCAAGAAAGCTGAAAGCTGAAGAGAAGAGACAAATTCTGTTAGCGTCCAGTTCCGAGCTGATTAATTCAGCTGATTAAGGCTGACAGCAGCAGGGTCACCGGTTCCACAGTGGCGGATGAGAACTCTCCACAGTGTGGCTTTGTTTACCGAGCTGCGCTCGAGAACCAGAAGAGGAGAGTGGTGGGAGAGGCACCTCTCACTTAGCGAATGTTTGCTGTGAGGGTTTTGTGAAGCCTGTGATAAAGGTGTTGAGCACTCAGTTGGAGAGCTGGAAGCGAATGGATTCGTTATGAAACAGATTGCAAAAGGATAAAATTACAGTCACTAAATGTTTAGTGTAATAGCAGGAATATTAGTATTGGTGTGAAACAACAGGAAAGCATGGAAACTAACTGTTTTTGAAATCTAGATATGACAGTTAGGTAAATAAAATTCAGCTGCTAAAGCTATCTAGGTTTAGCAGATTTACAAATCAATATTTATGAAATATTTGGAAAAGTAGTTACTTTGGCTCCACTTCACAATTAGTGTCTCTAATGCCTGTGTAGTTACACAAGAACTATACAGGCAAGTGTCAGAATACTTAGTTACAGCTTTACAAAAAGAAACTAACAAAACAAACAACCCGAAGATCACCAGGAAAGTGTAAACTTGTTTTATGCTACATTGATTCTTACACTTGCATGCTGCATTGGAAGCTAACAGGAAGCCATAATGAGCCTTAACATTTTAATATTTTAAGGTTAAAAAATCATCATCTGGCACAAGGGAATGTCTATTCTCATCTCCAATCTGGCCTACGACTTTGCCAGGATGTTTCCTTTCACCTTACTGAAGGTGGGCTGTTGTTCGGGGGACAAATGACCTCTTGAAAAGTAAGGACAACTTTGCTAAGGTGACAACGAATGCCTTTAAAGGTGTCTTGGCATTTTTGGCAGCTTGGATCCCTCCAGACTGAGAAAGAAAACTCATCACGCCTCCTCATCACATTCAGACCCTGAGATCCTGCTCTGTTCCACTGATGGCACCCGTGGGAGGCTGAGTGGCACTCGCGTCCTTTTATACTCGCCTGCCCTCCTGTGTGCTGCTGAGAAAAAGGCTTGATCTTGTTTATCGGCATGTAGAAGGATGGATTAACTCCTGAGGCATCTTAAATACATGGACTGTTTCGTATGGGAAATGTAGCACAGATCCACTGTTGTAAGCACTGGGATTACAAGAGGGCATGGAGTGTTTTGTGGGAGGCTAATTGCAATGCTGATTAGCCTGGCATTAACACGGTCAGGCAGATCTGGCATGGAGAGTGCAGGAAAAATAATCATACCAAATAATCAGACAAGTATTTCTGATTTTATTATTAAAGCAGTAAAACATGCTCTGAGATTGGGGAAGAAAATAATGGAGGTGGGTCCTGATCCTTGACTAGCCAGAACACATATTGTTTCATTATTTATCACATTTTACCGTGACCATGTGTGAGGTTCTGCAGGACAAAGATAGTGTATTGCATTTCATAACCGTTCTTGAGGGCATGGGCATGGGATTTCATGCCATCCCGAGCAAGCTGTGCCGGTGCACCTACACTAATGGTGCAGGGGAAATTGTTGCTATATTTAAACCTTGGAAATGGAAGAGGGTTAATGGAGTAATTACAAAAGTTCGATTATGGAAATTCAAGTTCATACAAGGTTCAAGATGCCAGACTAAACTGCGCCACAGCTCCTTTAAATTTAAAAATAAAGCATCTATTCAGTTTTATTACCCAGCGGCCTGAGAAAGGAAGGTTATATTACAGAATGCCAGCTTCAATCTCTTTCCATAGTCCCTATTTTTATTTCTTCCTAGTTTCCAGTAAACACTATGTTCTTTTTTTACCTTAGCTTTTCATCGGTGCTTTTTAAGTACACATAACCCTCTGATAACCAGGTTTGGCTGCGATCGGACTCCATTTCTGGATATTCTCCAAAAATCTTTGATATTCCTAAATAAGACAGTGTTGACTACATTCATGTCCTTCTGGTTGTATGATTGAATTGGATGAACCATACAGGAATTATAGCTCTTTTTATAATTAAGTATCAATAAAGCTGAATAATTAGTTCCAACTGGCAGTGTAAGATCACTGAGGTCATGCTATTTTTCAAGTATCGCTAGTTTATGATAAGCAAACCCTCATTGCAAACAGCTATGAAATTGATAATGGAATTTTCAGGGTTATATTGTTTTAAATTATGTAATGGAACAGCAGACTACCTGGAGTGTAGCAGGAGTAGCATTGCTACCATAAAAACACTGACAATTTACAGGCAGGCTAATTGTGTAAAGTTAATAGTACCCGCTAGAGCTGTATCTAGAGGGGAAAATGTAGATTAATTCAATTCAATTTTATTTGTATAGCGCTTTTAACAATGGACATTGTTACAAAGCAGATTTACAGAAATACACAGATTCAGATTAAATTAAACCAAAATAAATTGTAAATATGTGAATTTATCCCTAATGAGCAAGCCAGAGGTGACGGTGGCAATGAAAAACTCCCTGAGACGATATGAGGAAAAAACCATGAGAGGAACCAGACTCAAAAGGGAAACCATCCTCATCTGGGTGCTAACAGATAAATAAATCCCTTCTATAACTATGTACTACATGGACAAATAGTGCAATTATGCAACCAGTTTTCACAAGACGTCCGTTTTTTTAAACCTATCCAATGTCCACTGATGGAGTCCTGAGTACAAAGCTGCCTGTGGCAACCGCAGCCCCAAAGCCACCACAGCAGTCGCAGTCCCAAGCCATCACAGTACAACACCCCCCATATGAGATCCCCAAGCCATAAAACACCCCTGTGCCCTTGCGGCCAGAATTAAAAGACCATGACCAAGTGTGCCAAGTTCTTTTACTGCTCACTTTTTCTTAGTCTGCGGTCAGAGACTATTAATATTCTAATATAAGCCATTATCACTTTATTGCAGCCGTTGCAGGTTGTGTGACTGAGCCCAATGTCTTTTTTTGTTCTCTTTTTTTTGCAGCCAGTGAATGATGAGATGTGCGAGGTGTGCGAAGTGTGGACAGCGGACGATCTGTTCCCGTGTCGGATATGTACGAGGGTGTTTCATGACGGTTGCCTGAAGGAGATTGGATACCTGCGTGCTGACACTGTGCAGGAGATGAGAGAGACGGCTCACACCACCACGGGCTGGAGCTGCTACTACTGCGTGAGTTTGCACTGACACTACACACACATGTTTAATTAGCTAAGTTAGCTAGCCAATTTTCTCTTAAGAATTAGCTTGCGCTGAGGATGCTTGCTAGACTACACTTTATTTGATGAAGTTAAGCAAGTAAGTTGACTCAGTTTCATTTTAAAGTGACTGTTGTAGCTTGAGTGTATAAGAAACAACAGGTCACAGTGTATTATAGATTAAGATTAGACAGGATTTTAACTTTAGGCTATCTGAATGCCATCAGCTTATGCTTTTTGCTTTGTGTTTAGAGAATATATCTAACCAAACATTATCATGAATACCAAAGAGCTGTTACATTTCAATACAAGCATGGTGAAGCATGGTGGTGGGAGCATCTACACTCTTTATCCCAGTCACTGACCTTTGGCCTCTTCTCGGCAGAGTTGCAGTTGTGCCATATTCTTTCCATTTTTTAAATAAAGGATTTAATGGTGCTTTGAGAGATTGGGATGGTTTTTTAACCAAATCCTGATTGATATCTTCCCAGATCTTTGTCCTGGACTTGTTTTGCTAGCTCCTTCATCTTCATGATGCTGTTTGTTTAGGCATGCTCTCTAACAACACCTGGGTTCTTCCAGGAGCAGGAGCAGCCTCTCAAACCACATATACAGTATTCTCATCTCACAAATCACTGCAGTGTGTATCTCCTCTTGGAAACCATCGGCCGTGTGGGGTTTTAAGGTTAAAGAGGAAATAAGTGTGTGAGGATTATCTTGTCATGTTGCAGTGTTTGGATGCTTGTGATGGCTGATCCTCTCTGCCTGTTAAAGATTTATAGAGCTGAATTTGTGGTGCGGGATGTCAGATGGTGCCAGCATGCTTCAGATTGAAACACATGGCTTATCTCAGCCTCACAGCCCGCTGAGGATTAAGGAAATTGGCCGGCTGGTGGAGAATGTGGAGAGTGTGAAGTGTTGTTTTATTACAGAAGTGTGAAATAGTGTGTCTATGTAAAGGCACTTAAATGTGTGCATTCTGTCTAGATATGTATATGCATACATACATTTATTCATGAACGTACATGCTGATGAATATGCAGATCCTGATTTTGCCAAGTGATAGGTGTTATTTGGGAAATGAGATCAGTGCTTAAGTACCAAATACTTGACTATTAGTATTACTAAACAAAACCATTTACCATGTATTAACTAGTTTAGTAGCATACTTGGCCACTATTTGTAATTACGTGCCAAACCACTTGTTTACTAGTTTTAGTTACTAATTATTTTTTATTTAATATGAGCTATCTAGCTTCAATTACATGCTTATCTCGTATTCCTAATGCTAGCACTCTTGCTAGCAATCTGGGTTACTGTGTTTTATTACTCAATAAAATGTTTACCTAATGTTAAATATCTTGCTAATGGATTTAGCTACTTCTTTTATTTATATGAAAACATAGTCACCTAATCTTAGCTCTCTCACTAGTGCAATTGGTCTTAATTAGATTTACTTACATTTTAAATTCTTTTAATTAATATTTGTATGCTTAGCAAGCTTGACCTCTAAGCTCTAATGTTAGCTAGCTTTAATTTTACTAATATACATGGGCACTAGTTTATTTAGATGGTAAACTATTTTACCTGACATTAAATATTAAATATCCTGCTAACACACTTGCTACTTCTAATTACTAATCAAATGTTAGCTACTTATATTATACCTTATATTATTTTATCTAATAGTAGTAAATATCTTGCTAGCTAATAGCTTGACCATTAGTTTTAATTAAATGTTATACTATTTTGCCAGAAGTTAAAGTTCTTGCTTGCAAACTTGCCTACTATTCCTAGTTAATATTTATTGTTTATAAACATGGCTCCAGGTCTTGACAACTGACTAAAACAGCTATCGTATACTTGTCGAAATATCATGCTAGCAGATGTGTCTACTATTTCTAGTTACTACTTATTGTTTACTTAATATTAATGAATAACCTTAATATTAATATTAATCTTGCTAGTAAACTTGGTCACTGGGTTTTTACTTGGGAATGTTAGATATCCTGATAGTGAAGTTAGCGGCTTCTTTTTTACATGATAATACAGTTTACCTAGCTGTCTTGCTAGCACACTTTTTTACTTTTAATCTTACCTAATGTCAGCTTGTAACAAACCTGGCTACAAGTTTTTATTAATATTACACAAATATTTATCTAATGTGAAATACATTGCCAGCACACTTGCGAGTTCTACTAATGGCATGAAAAACCTAATATCAGTTCTAATGTTAGCTAGCATACTATTATACTTGACTGCTAGTTAGATACCTAATAATGTTTGATATATTGATAATAAACATGGCTACTAAAGGTTTAACTAATGTTTGCTAAATTACAAGCAAATGTAGTTCAAGGTTTTAATTACACATAGTAACATTTATGTTACTTATCTTGCTTGAGTTCTTGGCTACTGGTTTTAATGAATAAAATAGTTTTACCTAGCATGTTAATGTACCTGGCTACTAGTTTAAATGACAAAATAAAAACTGTATCAGTTGGCCTGCTAGCAAACTTAAGATATACACCACATAGCTAGTACTACAAGAAAGGTAATGTTAATGCACAAAAATTACCGCAGTGCTTCTTTTATACAGTTGGCTAGCTTAGCCAATGTTGCTAAACATTCCACAGGTTGGATTATAAACACCCATTAGCAGCTGTGATCCAGCATTCTTCAGCAGTTTGTAATTATTATGGCTGCTGCGTCTTGCACATGTTTCCTCTGAGGAGTTGTTTCACACCTTCTGGTTTTCTCACTTCGTACTTGCTTCTGAATAATCTGTGTGCGTGTAAGTGAGTGAGTGAGAGAGAGACACACACAGATAGAGAACCTACTTTCTGTGATTTTGTCCACCTCACAATTCCCAGGCGGCTGACAACACATGATTTTTGCTATATTACTCCATGTGGTAGCCGACATTAGCCGAGTTTCACCGCAAGTCAGGATGAACCGAAGGCTAATGAGGAACGACAGAAGCATGGCGGAAAGATGAAACTCTGCAACACACACAAAATTGGTTCGAGGAGACTTTTAGCCAAGGTGTCACATTGATTTTTCGGCAGTGGTCAGCATCTCAGGAAACACTTTCCAGCCATTGATGATGTAACTGCCCTTATCACGAGCTGAGCTCTTTTTAATACACATTTAACCGTGATACAGCATCCTGAACACGTCACCTCATCCTCGTTGCACCTCATCTTACAGCCGTTAAACATTTCCTGGTATTAGACAACATTTTTTCAGATGAAAAAACTTAATGTCTCAACCTGGAAACAATAGTAAACACGGAGCAGGAATATTATATGCCTAAAACATTAACATTAAAAAAAGAATTTTTTAATGCTAATGTATAAAAAATCATGCTAATATGTAAAGTGGCTCAAACAGCACCTATACTCTAACAATGCTCTTACCAGTCCTTGCTAGTATCGGCTAAATAATTAGCCTAGCTTGCTCTCTAAAATAGGTTTATTATCATCAGTAATGCAGATGAAAGGACGACTGGTGTAAGTCTGGTTTTGAGGGAGTTATTTGTCTTTGCTGCAGCTTTGGAGGCTGAAAATGAAGATAAATTGAGCTGCTTGTGCAACTTGACTGAATGCAGCTATAGTTAAAGTGGTACGTCACACTGTGAGCTGGAGAACGTCCTAAAAATATATGTGATGTTTTTATTTTTATTATCTATTCTCTCACTAAGAAGACCAGCACTTTGTACATCATTCACTGCTTTTCTTGCCCCCCTGCGCCACTGGAAGCTCCAAAGTGACAAAAAAAAAAAAAAGCTGGTGGGGATCTGCTTTCCATAAGATTCATAAAAAACACTCACTGGACATGTAAAAAATTGAAATAAATATGCAAAATGCAAAAGCTATGTGTGAAAGCAGCCTTAATATTGAAATATTTCCAATTTTATGAAGAGAAATTTCTTACTTGTATTAGTGGTTTATCATCAGCTAAAAAAAAGATCACTTTTATGTTATTTTATCAGTTATTAAAAACTGATTGATGTTTATTATAAAGATGAATTAAAACTGAGGCAATTACAGAGCCATAAATTGAAATGGTTCGGTCCAAACACCATTTGCATAATATTTCCATTCCCATATATGGAAAACCATCCTCACACACATTTTTAATTGTCAGTAAGAACACATCTTATAAACTTCATATAAGTAAACAGGGGTGTGTTTAAGGGTTAAACATTTAATCTCCCCAAGCTCAGTGCCAACTCTATCGATCCTGCACTATTGTTACAATGGATCCGATAAAACGTGCGTCTCAGTCGCCCCTGGCGCTAACAGCCTTTAAAAGAGTGCATTAGGAAGGCGAAGTAAGAGGTCTGTGTGAGGATGAACAGCTTTTGATATCAAAGAGACCTGGCTGCATTTGATCTTGAGAGCTTCCTCCTTCAGGCACCATGAACTCATCAGGCCTTTTTAAGAGTCCAATTAATCAGTGTGATTATTATCCTCTCTTCATCTCATGTTCATCTCACCCACTTCTTTCATAGAGCGAGAGAGAGAAAGAATAGCAAGATGTAACAAAGGCTTAAGAAATACATAGACCTTGTGCTTTTAAAAGAAAAGTTCATTGTTATCTCTTACACAAACCTTTTAATACGATGCTGATTTATACCACAGCACTGTTGAATTCTTGAATCTGATTGGTCAGAAGGTGTTGATTAATTTTCTATACCTGACAGTAGTGCAGCTGCAAATCACGGGTTTATATTAATGCGCTCGTTCTAACATGTTATCCTTTCTATAGTATCAGCTCACGTGTATGGCAGATGTGCCTCATACACTGATTTAAAAAAATGTGCTGTTATTAAGCAGATAAACACATATAATTGTTGATATGGTAATTTTATGATACGTTTTCTATAAGGAGACAAGCTGCTTTTTTTTTGTCTTACTTACTTCCACAGTCAAAAATATAAATTGCTGGTGAGAGAACAACTGACTATAGACACTAGAACATAAGTAATAACAGGGACTCAATTGTTTTGTGGATGTTCTACAACATTACATGTAACTATAAATGAATTAAAAATATGACGTGTCTTTAATAACTAAATAATTGTAACTGTTGGAAATTCGCAGTGGTAGAAGAGGAATCACTCCTGCACATGCTGTTATTGGAAAATAATCAAATTTGGGGCGTTAACAGTAACTCGGCATCATGTCAGGACACGTCACATGACTCCGTCTTTGATTGTTTTCCTAGAACAGTATGTCATGAAGTCTTTTTATTCCTTACTTAGCATGCTTTTATGAAAAAGGAATCAAAACAAGACAGAAATGTCTTTTTCACCACTTTGTGCACACTCACTGCAAAAGTGGTTAAACAAATAAATTAATTAAGACTCTTTGATTCAGAGATTTTGTGTGCAGGGTTGTTCGGAGCCACCTGGCAGTAACTTCACACGTTTCTTCTAGATGTATTTCCTCTTTATCACCATAAGTTTTCAACTTCAAGACCAGAGCACTGTGTCCTCTCCTGCTCTACTTCAGCACAGCAGAGACCGTTGTCTCTTCACTGCCCACTTTAACCTCTCAAGAGCTTGTTAATTAGCCCAAAAGTGTTTTAAGAGGACTTTGTAGAAGACAAGCACCTCTAGTCTTGTAGATTTCTAGTGGATGTTAGTCTGAGTGACTCAGCAAGCTAATTAACTCATCCAGAATGGTTTTCCCATATTGCTCTTTTTCAACTTAAGTTGGGACATGGCCAATACGTGCCAGTTTTTAAAAGATGATTTTGACAAAGTGTGAGGGTGTGACATGAACCTTCATCCAAAAATCACAGAAAATCAAAAGTAGAAAAGCACTTAGCATTATCATGAAATCCAATATGCAAAATTCTGTGCTGATGTAAATTTCCTTCTCAGGACAACGTGAACTTGCTCCTGACCGAAGAAGAGATGTACAGCCTGATGGAGACATTCAAGCAGTGCAAGATCATCCCAGGTACATCTACACACACACACACACACACACACACACACACACACACACACATACACACACATGTCTAGTCGTGACCCCTTTGTCCTCAGCTGTGCAACGCTGTAGGAAAACTTAAGCATGCACCCCAGATGGTGGTAGCTTATTAAAAACATCAGTTCATTCATCCCAGTGTGTGCTAATTAGCTCTGTGTCTCTGCGCGGGGATTGATGATGGCTGAGGTTCAGTACTCTGCTCCTTTGTTGCAGAATCCTGCCTCGTCTCGGACGAGCTCCTTCAGTACAGGCACTTCGTGTCCAAGCAGCTGTTTGAGAAGGATCTGACGGACGATCAGGAGGAGGAGGTGCTGGCCCAGTTTGCTGCTCTTGACCCAGAGAAGAAGGGACAGATAGAGTGGTCAGATTTCCTGTATCATGAGTCACTGTCAGTGCTGCAGAAATTTCGAACAGAGGTATGGAAGGGTCAGGTTGTGTTTGTGTGTCCAGATATGTTTATTCAAACTCTGTATCTCACCAAACATTAGTAAAGCTGACTATGTTAGAGGAAGAAAAGCTGTGACAGCAGTACTTCTAGAACATGTGGCATATAAGCCACACCTCCTTTATTGGGACTGACATGCACAGAGGCCACACCTCCTTCACAGAGACTGACATGCACTGGTGCCACACCCCCTTCATTAAAACTGATAAGCACAAAGGCCACGCCTCCTTGACTGTGACAGACTGACACAGAAGCCACGCTGCCTTCGCTAACACTGATGAGCACAAAGGCCACGCCTCCTTGACTGTGACAGACTGACACAGAAGCCACGCTGCCTTCGCTAATACTGATGAGCACAAAGGCCACGCCTCCTTCAGTGGAACTGATAAACACAGAGGCCACGCCTCCTTTACTGTGACTGACTGACACAAAGGCCACGCCTCCAAAAAATATTGAAACATCAATTCAATTCGTTAATGAGGCTTACTTGCTAATCCAGCAGTACAGTCAGGACCAATAAAGCTCTAGTGTATGAAACACAGAGCTTGATTTATAGTAGACCATTTTCAATATTGAATAAATATTTAAAAATATTAAACCCCTCTGCCTAGAATTAGAGAAGCTGAAACAGTTTTGATGAAATTTAATGACACAATTATTGCTAAGCACATATTTTATTCTTGCTGCGGCTGTTAATTTCCCATCTGCTGCTTTCAGTGGCAGGCTGTGCATTTTAGAAACAGGGCTTCATCACATTCAAAGAAAAAAATCATTTAAATTGAATACATCACAGTGTGGATATTATACATTTAAAAAAAATAATAAAAAAAGACACAATACATATGTTTTTCTTATTAATTACAAGTGATCATAGAACTGCAATAACGTAAGTGAGAACAGGAACTATCCTGTTCTGTGGACGTTCTATAACAGTAAATGTAACTATAAATGGATAAAATGTATGACTTATCATACTTAGTAAATAAAAATTGTAATAATTGGCAAAATGCTGTGGTAAAAAAGGAATAAAATGCTTTGGGATGTGCTGGAAAATAATCGTCTTTGGGGTGCTAACATTAACTGTGCTTCATCACACCACCCTGCCATTGATTAGTTTCCTATATCATCATGCAACCAATTGTTTTATTTCTTACATATTGCATAATATTGATCTGTCATGATTTATGATTGCATTAATTTGACCAAATATGTTTTTGGGGATCATACCAACACTGATTTGTTGAAAATAAAACATTTTGGTTTGTTAGAGGCTCATTTGCATATTGCGGGCTTCTCTGATATCAGACAATTCTGAACGCTATTCTGAACAACCTTTGTATAATAATTTGTAATTTCTAGAGCAATTCCAGTGAACAAGATAATAGCTTCGAGATTTTTTGTATTGATTTTTTATGGCTTTGTCCCCAGAACTCTCTGGTGCGTTTGCTCACGGCTAAAGAGCGTGACCGAGCGCGTGCAGTCTTCCAGAGTCTGGACCAGGATAAAGATGGTGTTATCACGGGTGGAGAGAGTCGGCGAGCCCAAACCTCATGGTTCCATAAGCATAGCAAAGAGCCTCAGTCCTGCAACGTCAGGTGGGTCAAGACGTCTAGCTCAGAGTAATCACTGTGCTAAAAGCTCTTCATGCCCTGTTCATAATGAGCACTTAAATAATCAGGACTAAGCCGCAGTTAAAGAAATTAATTCCAGGTCCTTCTCTGTCTGTCAGAGCCCTTCAGAAAGCAGGAAACTTGCACAAGTGTGACCATTTTTAATAAAATTATATTGGCAGCCGATTGTTCTGTTAGTGCACGCTGACTGATGCTGGAATATTTTGTAGTCTCTATCTTTTCAATTCAGTTTTATTTTATTCAGTTTCACAGAAATCTGGATGTAGATCAAGATTCCTAATGAACAACACAGAAGTGACAGTGGCAAGGAAAACCATCCTCTTCTGGGTGGGATTATAAATCAGTCCATCTTTAGGGATAAATTAGATGCTACTTAGTATTGGGCATACTTGGGGGCAATATAGAAGATTTTGTTTCTTATAACTGACAGATTGCTGACAGCCGCTTAAGGGAGTTCAAACATCCAGAAACACTAAGAAGTAGGGAAACCTTGGAAAAAAATTAAAAGTTGAAAAGTGAGAGGTGAGAGCAGAGAAACAGGGGAAGAGATGAAGCCTGACATTAATGGAGCGTTTCTCGACAAGCCTTCCATGTCAAGCAGCCTGGAAAAGCTAATTACTTAGAAATAATGATGATTGCCAGTGTGAGGTAGAATTCTGCCTAGAAGCCAACCCACTTAAAGCCATTTTGAAAGTGTGATTTAGTAAGAGGATTGGCAGCGAAAATTCCTGGACTCCTGCAATTTGTGCCTATGTATGTTTTGGAGTCAATGTGCTGTAAATCTTCATCTACAGCCAAGTCTTAACCTCCTGGCCGAGGTAAACAGGATTTCTGTTGAAATATCTTGGTGCTTAACAGAATTCATGATTCCATTAATCTTCGCCAGAGCCCCTGGACCATCAGTGGCAAAGCCTCACTAATCCAACACCATATTTCATAGTGAATTTTGGCAGTTCTTGTGTGAATCAAAAAGTTCGGTTTCAGTCTCATATAAATACAATACTCGCTTCTAACTGTAGTTCAGATGAGTCTTCGGGGTGACATGGTGATGCAGCAAATAGTGCTGCAGCCTCGCAGCTTCAGGGTCCCTGAGATTGGTTCCATCAGTGTGGGTTTCGTCTGAGTTCTCTTGTTTCCTCCCACCTCCCAAAAAAATGAAGGTAGGTTGATTGGCTGCTCTCAAATTGCCCCTTGGTGTGAATCTGCATGTATGGTGCCCTGCAATGGACTGGCGTCCGATCCAGGGTGTATTACTGATTTGCACAGAATGCAATAATTATAGTGTATTATAATGTAGTGCCAATAATTTTGCAACATTAAAGAATGGAAAGTAGGTTCTCTCAATATTCAAGTGTAAATTTAGTATCATTGTGTATGCAGTATTTGCCCATTCTCTAGAAGAGTGCCAATAATTTTAGACCTGAATGTACTGTGTTTGCATGGCTTTTACATGGCTGTAATGGATTTAGCCTGTGTGTCTTTGTCTTCCATGCCGTCTCACTGCTGTCATCCATCTTCCCATCATCCTTATTATCACTGCATGTGTTCCTCCCTTCAGACTCAGGGGACTGTGTTCTCCTGCAATGAATATGGGGTAAGTCACAGTCTAAAAGGAAACCTTACTTTACCACACTTACCTTTTTTTTCCTAAAGTAGAATATAAGATAAATAAAAACCTCAATCAAATCTACATCTACAATTCACATGGCAAACAGAAAACGCCAGTGAGGAACAATGTTTACAATATTTACCCCAAATATACTTATCCAAGAGATGATTGGTGTCCAAGGTTTGCTTTTTTAATTTTGCACTAGAGCTATTATGCTAACATAGCATAAACACATGCCTAATTTTCAGAATCTTCAAAATCAAATCAAATCTTTTTTACGATATTATCATCCACATCACTTCCAGCTTTCTGGAAACTTTCGGAGACAGAGCCTAGAGTGATGGAGTAATACCAAACTGCACGAAATAAAAGAAGATGGCCGCCTCTATAACAATACTGTTCAGCTCCATGGTAGAACTTTCATGTTTGTTCACAGAAAAAAAAAAAAAAGTGAGAATTGTTATCTACATTAGCCTTACAGCTCCAGTGCAAAGCTAAGGAAGCAATCCAGGCACATTTTTAGCCCTGTTAAGATGGAATTGATTTCCCTGGGTGACCTGTATAATAACTTTTTTTTATCTGCCTCTACTTTGATAAAATCCTCACATCCAGACAGCAATTAAATTAACATTGGGGGAAAAGTTTCTGAAGGTCTATGAACCCAGTGCTTGCATCACACATGGTTATATTTTCACATGTATCTAACGTTAGATGATTAGCAGTCATAAAACTGCTCTCTGTAATGCATTTACTTCTAGAAAACTAAAAGGTGTGTGATATTATGGTATGTGTGAATATAAAGTGGATTTATAACTGTAGCTTGCGTTATAACATCCGTTTTAATCAGCCTTCAGGATCGCTCTCTTCTGATTGATTTTATTTTCTTTCTCCTGCTAATGGGCTTTGAATGTAGGCAGATAAAGTAATATGACTTACACTAAATAAGAATTTGAGAGACTCCTCAAAGAAATTTCACAATTGCAGAAGTTTGTATATGCGCTAGGGGACTAAATACAGTGAGTAGCAGTGGCTTTCTAACACAAAATCACAGACGTGTCTATCCAGATCCCACAGAGTTGGCTGAAAACCAGTAGATAATTTGGTCTGTAATGTTCTCAAGGAAGAAGAACACCAACAGGGCTGATCTGAACAGAAAAACAAATCACAGAGGACCACTTGAAAAATTTTGGAATTGCTTCAGGTCCCCATGTGAATTTAATCCCATTCATATAGGGCTACTGCTAATCTGCTACGTTTGTGGTATGTGTAAAATTGTATACATTTGATCTTTTAGCAATCTATTCATTTTATTCCTGTTAATGTTTACTTTCTATTTACATTCGATGTCTATTAAAAATAAAGCAGGTGAGTGTCATCTGACCCTAATCATCATCATCATCTTCTTCTTCATCATCATCATCATCATCATGTTCATAAGAACTAGTCCTTGTGGCTATATAAGCTAACAGATCCAGTCCTGCCATTACCAGTGTTATACGAGAGGCATGTCTCCCTCTGGAAAGTGCTCATCAGCCCAAATGGCTGTTGCAGGTTAAATGGTTGTGTGGCTTTGGTCTCTACATGGTGTGATTAATATTGCCTTTTAATCGGTGCTCATTAAAATCACCTTGAGGATAAAGAGGAAAGCTTGGAGCCCTTGTGCCTGCTTGTGCTGTGCGAGTCCTGATGCAGACCACAGTTCAGTTTTCCTTACTGTAATATTTAAAAATGTAAAATTTACACAAATTTAAGGAA
Organism: Pangasius djambal; assembly: GCA_022985145.1. Lineage (NCBI taxonomy): Eukaryota > Metazoa > Chordata > Actinopteri > Siluriformes > Pangasiidae > Pangasius > Pangasius djambal. Next base: position 20,518,113 of record CM040991.1, read on the forward strand.
AAACAGTGGCTTTGTTATGCTGTGGGGGGCATTTATTTACTTTTTGTCCCTTTGGAAGGAAGGATCACTGCAAATGAGTACAAAGTTTTTCTGACTGATAAAATTTAGGAAAAGGAGAGAGAGAGAGAGAGAAACAGAATGAAAGAAAAGGAAGACAAAAAACAGAAAAATGAAACAGAAAAAAAGATTAAATAATCTTCCTTGACGTTATATTGTTTCTCTCTCTCTCTCTCTTTGTATTCTTTCCACTTAATTTAAATTATTCCTATAAATAATAAAAATAAAAGCATGTCTACAGTATATTGTCTTATTATTGAGACTGAGCAACAATCCAACAAGATTTTATAGATTTGTCTCATGCTAAAGTATTTTCACCACAAACGCTAATATGGCTAACAGTTGTCACTGACCAGCTTAGCATTTTTTGGTCTCTTTACACTGAGGAACTTTACACTGAGAAATTTTAGCCCAGAACCCTAAAGCCAGAAACTTGCTTAGGTCCAGAAACATTACCAGGAACTTTTGCCAAAGAAATAAAGCCCAGAAATTTTAGCCCAGAAACCTAAGGCTAGTAACTTACTAGCTGAATTATTCCTGTTTGCTGTCAAACCGTGTTTTATTTTTGATATGGACATGAACACATTCATTTTTTTTTTTACAAACTACTCTTTAATATGCAGTAATATGGAAAGCCATCATGTTGTAAAGATTTTTTTTATACATCTAGAACATTAAAAGACAGATGTGTTATTCTTGTACAAACTTAGTCCATCTTTTAACAGGTTTAGGTCATGTTAAGTGAGGTAGTGTGTGTGTGTGTGTGTGTGTGTGTGTGTGTGTGAGAGAGAGAGAGAGAAAGAGAGAGCATGCTTGGATGGAAATGAGGCACAAAATGGAGTGTATCGTAACTCATTCTCTTCACCACAGCATCAGCCACGTAGGCCCGATATCAGAGAGCAGTCCTGCCAGCTCAAGCAGTGACAAGAGCAGAGACAAGGCCATGGAGAAATACGACAACAGGTGTGTGTTTGTTGTAGGCTATAATAGACACATTTAAAGTCATATTACACCATGGACAATAAATTGGATGATGCCTATTAAAGTTTAAAAATGATCCTTATGGTTCAGTGATACAATGGTTCCTGCAGAAGCAGAAACCTCAAAATGTTCCCTCTCCTAGTTACCGAGAGTACCAGGACTCTGCTTCAGATTGTTCCGGTTCACTTTAACCCAGGAGTACCAGATACCAGAGTCCATAGTGCAGCAATTTAATGCATTAGTATGGCATGAAGTGTAGTTGAAACTGATGGTTCTTCATATTCTTTGCATGTCTTTCCAGGCCAGTGACATGGGACGCATTCTTGCGTGAGAGTGCCATCTACATCCTGGCTGCTCGACCCAACAGCAGTGCCATGCACATCCGCCTGCCCCTGTAATCCCGCCAAACCCAGGCTGGGGTCTGTGGGAAAGCAGCACAGTGTCCCCTAGACGTGTGGAAAAAAATCCTGGCACTGAGAAAGGACGCGACACTCAGAGGCTGTATAAGCCATCGACGCACCCCGTCTCAAACAGAACACTATTACTTCTATAACAGCACACTGAAAAAAAGATTTTATGATTTTTTTCTGAGATGCATCTCTGGCACATATTGTAACCCGACCAGTCGTAGCTCAGTGGTTGGTTGGGTGAGAAGATTGACAGCTATTTCTGTATGTAAGCTATAAGAAGCACTGCCATCTACTGTGTATAAAATAGCAAAAATGCACCACAGTATTAAACCATCAGCCTTTAAATATCCAGTCTTAGTCACTTGTGATCAGAATACATGTGGGATAAAAGTGTTTGACCAGTTTTAAAGCCACTGTAAACAACAAAATGACAAAACGACCATCAGTGTAGTGGATAGCACAAGCACTAACAGGAATGAAAGCTATCTGCATATATTATATTATATATATAAGATATATAAATGTGAATATTAATATGTATTATATATATATATGTGTGTATTTATTCCTGAACCTCACAGTTTTAAAAATGTCCTGGTTTTAGATGTACCATGTTTGTTTGTTTGTTTGTTTTTTAAAACGTGCTAATTATAGGGGTTACATTTGTCACTGTCGGCCCAATCTGCCTAAATCCAAGACTAATTCTCTGGCATGTAATTAAAAATTAAAAATAGCTTATCTTCTAATCACTGGCTTAAATTCTCCTGAACATTCCCCAAGGTTTGAATGGTTTAATTAATTTTCTAAGTCGACTCCTGATGATAAATATGATGAATTGAACCTAAAAACTTTGAAACCCTTTCCAGACTCTTAGAAGCAAATCAAGCTCACTATAACGATCTATCAGCTCTTATAAACAGTACTAAGTGGCTTCTACAGTGTTGTTATTTTTTCGAGGGTCCAGCTCAGTGTACTTGCTTCAGTGGTGATCACTTGTTGAGTCGATTGAAGCAGTAGGTTCAAGTGAAAGTGCAACGCTCCAAATTTTGCAGCAGTTACCGGAAATAAAAGCATGGCATCAACTCCACAACTATCAGCTGTCTATGTTTTCTTATTATTGAGACTGAGCAAGAATCCTACAAAACTTCATAGATCACTAAACCATATTTTTATCCCAGAGGTTTGTCTCATGCTAAAGTACAAACGCCATTTCCGGAAAAGTTGGGATATTTTCTAAAATGCAACAAAACAAGGATCTCTGATTTGTTAGTTCTCTTGAACCTTTATTTAACTGACAAAAGTACAAAGAAAAGATTTCCAATGTTTTCACTGACCAACTTAAATGTATTTTGTGAATATAAACAAATTTAGAATTTGATGCCTGCAACGCACTCAAAAAAAGTTGGGACAGGGGCATGTTTACCACTGTGATACATCACTGTGTTACATCACCTTTCCTTTCAATGACACTTTTTAATCGTTTGGGAATTGCGGATACTAATTTTGCAAGTGGAACTTTTGCCCATTCTTGCTTGATACAAGACTTCGGCTGCTCAACAGTCCGTGGTTGCCGTTGTCTGATTCTCCACTTTGTGAAGCGCCATACAATTTCAATATGAGACAGATCCTTACTGCTGGCAGTTCGGTCAAGCACACACACACTCTGTGTCTACGAAGCCACGCTGTTGAAGTGCGTGCAGAATGAGGCCTGGCATTGTCTTGCTGAAATAACCATGGACTTCTTGGGAAAAGACGTTGCCTTGATGGAAGCAGATGTCTCTCACGAATTGCAATATATGCCTCCATGTCAACGGTACCTTCACCCATATGAAAGTCAATATACTGTGGGCACTGATGCACCCCCATACCATGACACACGTTGTTTTTTTTTTTGCACCTTTCACTGATAACAGTCTGGATGGTCCATTTCGTTTTTGGCACGAAAAAATTGACGTCTGTTTTTCCCAAAAACAAGCTGAAACGTGGACTCATCTGACCACAGTACATGTTTCTGCTGTCTTTCGGTCCATCTGAGATGACCTCAGGCCCAGAGAACTCAGCGGCATTTCTGCATAGAAACAATCTATGGCTTTCTCCTTGCATAATAGAGTTTCAGGTTGCATTTCTTGATGCAACAGTGGACTGTATTAAGTGACAACAGTTTTCCAAAGTACTCCCAAACCCATGTGGCTATATTTATCACAGTAGCAAGACAGTTTCTCATGCAATGCCATCTGAGGGCTCAGAGGTCACCCACATTCAACATTGGATGCCGACCTTGCCCTACACAGACTGAGATTTCTCTGGATTCCTTGAGTCTTTTCACAATAGACCTAAATTCTTTGAAATCTTGCACTGAGAAATGTTCTTTTTGAACTGACTGACAATTCTCTCGTGACGTTTGGCACAAAGTGGTGAGCCACGACCCATCTTTGCTTGCAAAGACTGAGCCTTTGGTGGATGCTCCTTTTATATCCAATCATGATACCCTCACCTGTTCCCAATTCACCTGCTTATTGTGGAATGTTTCAAAACGGTGTAACTGGAATATTCTATAAACTTTTCAGTCTTATTCAGTCTTATTACTTTAACTTATTTTAGCCTGTACCAAATTTTTTTTGAGCGTGTTGCAGGCATCAAATTCATAATTTGTTTACATTTACAAAATACAATCATGTTGGTCAGCTAAAACATTAAAAGTAATTTCTTTGTACTTTTTTCAGTCTCAACCTTTCCGGGAAATGGGGTTTGTAGTTTCACCAAAAAAGCTAATATGGTTAATCGTCGTCATTGGCCAGGTTAGCGTTTTTGGCCAAACTTGGTCTCTTTACACTGAGGAACTTTCAGGAGTTTTAGCCCAGATCTCTAAAGCCATGAACTTGCTTAGGTCTAGAAACTTTGGTCCAGAATCTTTACCAGAAACTTTAGCCAAAGAAATAAAGCCCAGAAATCTTAACCCAGGAACCTCAAGCTAGTAACTTGCTAGACAGGAAATTTGAACAAGGTTTATTATTTTTTTAATTATTCATTTTTTAATAAGGAACCTTAACAGGAACCTTAGCCCATGAACTTTAGCTCAGGAAATAAAGCCCAGAACTATTAGGAACCTTATCCCCAAAATATCCCCAAAATAAATTACATTTAGTATTATTTATTTGAAATTTTCATTTCAGCCTTGTTCTTTCCCAACAAGTGAGAATTACTGGTTGATATTTTGGGAGCTTTCTTACAGCTCTGATTTCTCCGACCAAACCCAGAAATAAAGCAACTGACTATGTGAACATGTTGTGTTTCCAGGGAAATAAAACCTTTTATGCTAATGCTAGCTAATAATAGATACAAAAAGATAACTGCAAGTTTTATCTAATAAATTATATCAATATGCAAACAATTTTAAGTTGGAATAATGATTTTTGTTTACATGAAGATTGCTTTAAGCACAGGAACTTTACAAGAAACTGTGATCTGTAAAGCTAAATTCATGAAAGTTAAGCCTGGAATTTTTAGGAAGGAATTTCATAGGAAGTTAAGATCTGGAACTTTAGCTTAAAAAATGAAGACCAAGAACTTGAGCCAAGAAAGTTAAGCCCAAGGAACTTTAACTTAGGACGTTAAGTCCAAGAGCTTTATTACAGTAACTTTATCCTAAGGCTGCACTTTCTTGTGTGTTTTCATTAAAGTTCTGTTGTAGCTAACATCACACCAATGATTAAGAAAATGGTGTGACATTTAGAAAGTAATATTTTTGTGTACTCTTTATTTTTAGTTTAATTTTTTTCTCTAATGTTTTTTGCCCCCTGAACTAACAGTGGCTTTGAACATGGGATTGTGAGGGATCTCAGGACTTTTTTTCCTACTGAAACACAATTAATTATTGATCAGTTAGTTATTAATCGCTTAATGGGTTGGTCCAGTTACTTTGAGGGTAGAAAAAAACTTTCAAACTACACAGGGCAGAGGTTCTTCAGGACTGGAATTGAGAACCCTGAGTTAAGTACATGACTTTATTTTCAAAATGTTTTCATTATACTGGGGGGCGTGAACCTCATAGCAACAACCACCCATCATGAAATCTGGTACAATCATTCATCACGTCTTTATAGGTACAGCGATTTCTTTTACGTCTCCATAATACTCTTAACACATGCATACTCTTTATTAGATAATAACAATACTATGAAAAACTTACTGTTATCTTTATTAGTAAAAGTTATAAATATATAGTGGCTCCTGTAGGATCAGAGGCTGGGATAGAATGACCTCAGGCTTTTGGATGGCTTTTTTTTTTTCACAAAACAGTGTGTGAAAAGCAATTTGCTCCTAGGGCAGCTGTCTCTTGCTCCCAGAAGACACATCCTGGATCTGACATTCTCCATTAAATACCAAATAGCTATTTAGTATGCCAGATGGATTTATTCAGTATGGATTATTATGGAATTGTGTACGATCGCCTGCAGCCAGATTACATACACCCAGTCGTTCAGGGTTATTTCTGAAACCACAATATCAATATGACATTGTCCTATGAAATAGATTCTACAAAGTATTTCAAAGTAATTTATATGTTAATTCTATTTATTTATTTTTAAAACAAAAATCAATGGGTGTTTAGATTTTCATTTCAGTGAATTTCAGACTCATTGGTCCTTTAAGACTATTATTTATCACACTGTACATGATGATCACAGTAAAATCTTGGCCGAATTCTATAACAGTCTGAGTGATAATGTGTTCATAATGTTTTTTTTTTTAGATTGTACAAGAAAGATCCTCTTGTGATAGACCTGTGATTAAAGGAGAGTGGGCTTGTGCAGTATCTAAGTACCTTAACTTATTGCACCATAATCTTATTACCTCATTTATCTTATTTGTTATTTGCACTGTTGCACTGTTAACTGCATTTTGTTGTCTCTGTACTCGTACTTTGACAATGATAATAAAGTTGAACCTAACCTAACCTACCCTGACCTAAAACAGGTTCACATATACAGATATATTCTTCTACGTGAGCTTGAGGTAATAAGGATATCTTTCTGTCCATTAGCATGTTTTCTTTATGTTTTACCATCCCCACTAGCATCTTTGTAGCTGTCTCATGTTTGGTGTCATCCTATTCCATTCTCCTATTGGTGGATTTTAGATGAGCATCGTAGCAGCACTCACACTCTGAGATTTGAATACAGCTGCCAGAACTTTGGCTGTCTAAATGGCAATAAATCAGCCAGGGGTGAGCACGTCACATGACGCAGTCTGAGATCGCAGATCTCAACACATGACCAAAGAATTCTTTTTATGATGTGACAAAATCAGGATAAAATCGTACGGCGTGAAGCCATCTTAAACCCTTTATAGATCAACACTGATTCAGCATTTCCTTTTACAACAGCAAATTTACCATCAATTTACCATCCAAGTTGTTTTGCTATCATCACCATTAACTGACAGATTTCACCCTAATTTATCGCTGATTCAAAATAATCTTTGCTTTCTGACTTTTTTCTAATTTTAAAGTGTAAATGCAGGCATTAGAGTTGTGCTCTGGGCTTGTTTTTTCCGCCCTACATCTCCCTCCTACAGAAATTCTGAACAATCCGTTCTGTTTCTGCATATTTTTTTGGTTTGTACCTTCACTTAATGTTTTCTAATGAGCTAAACTGCTTTCATTTTCCTAAATGTAAAGAAAACCCCTTGTTAGCTCATGCTAATTAGTGGGTTGGTGCTGTATGCTCATTATTCCTGTGAGAAGTTAGAGGTTGTGTGCTGCGCTAATGTCACAAGGGATATTGTTAATGCTAGCACACTTACAAAAGAGGTTAATAGGGGAAAACCAAGATTTAATCTTTTCTCACTTGTCATATTAATGAAAATGTTAGTGGAGAAGTAGTGGAGATCAGTGCAACATTGGACACGAAGTCCCAGAATGCAATGCGCTTGGGTTTAGACTGGACTTAGCTTGGCTAGGTAGCGATCTATGAGATGATGAGTGAGGAGGTGTTGAGGGTGGTATTAGCAGAAGCTGATGTATACGGAGGAGGTGAGAGAGCTGGACAAAGTAAACCACTAAAGTGCCGCTGCATTGCTTTCTTTCCTCTTTTACTACCATCAGCAGGTAGTAAAAGTGCATTGTGGGTAAGGTAGCAGTAACTCTAACCATAACCTGTTAACCAGATTGAAATTAAGGCAATATGTTGATGAATGAAGGAAAAACAATCATTACAAAGGAAAACTTTTGGTCAGCTATTGATTAGAAGTATTGATTGTTCAAGATGGATTTTTCCTGTAAAGGTATATTTTAAATAACACAATTGTGATATTAATAATTTAAACTGTTTACCCTTAAAGCTGTGTAGTCATAGTGGCACTCTCACAAGGCGACATCAGAAATGTATCATTTTTTAATGTGGACGCAGCTTTAGTAGCATCACACCTCTACAGAGGCATGCTGGGTATCGTGGAGAGACGCTTTCCCCCGAAAGGTCATGACATCTGGGGTTTCTGATCCGAGCTCAGTCCACCAATTAGTCTCAGAAGAACAGGATCAGTGGCTGTGGCTGTGGATTCTGGCAGCACTAACAGCCCTGAAAAGGGCATGTGTCTCGTTTATTTTTAAAAGGCTTCCTTCTTATAGTGGTTGTTGGCATTTATTTTTATCCCTTGTTAAGAAACGATAAAGAAAGAAAGACGGGCGTTATTCTCTGCGAGAGGTGTGATTTGAACCCACACAAACACAACAAAACCACATCAGCTACAAATAATCGCCCACACACACGTGTTGAAAGGGAAGCGAGCGCTTATAAGTGCTCCCTGTTTATCACAGTAAAGCATCGAGTTCTGCTTCTGAATACACACACACACACACACACACACAAAACAGCTGGTGAAGTCTGCTTCTGTAGCTCCAGGGAGATCCTGACTCCTTACTTTGTCTCCGGCTTTTTATAGGATGCTGTCATGAAAAATTAACGCACTCTTCTCTGAAAGCTTTTACAGACTGAACTCAGACTCCTATACAAGATTGTGGGAATGTACGAGATTGGGGAAGAAGTGGAGAAGAAAACGGGAGTAGTAGCATGAATTTAGTGCTTTATGAGTCACAGATGAAAACACACACACACACACACACACACACACACACACACTGACACACACACACACACAAACATTTCCTGGCAACACTTCCTCCATATTTCTATGCTATATATATAATTGCCTGCCTCTTGTGCGAGGATGATGATGGTCCAAACGTCATGTCACAAATGAAATAAATACACTAGTATATATAGATATATATGTACTGTTTATATATAGTACCCTCCACTAATATTGGCACCCTTGGTAAATATAAGCAAAGAAGGCTGTGAAAAATTGTATTTATTGTTTAACGATTTGATCTTTTGTTCAAAAAATTCACAAAAATACTCTGCAATTGCAAACACAACACAGGTTTATCAAAAAAAAAAAAAAAAGTAATTAAATGTATGTGTGGCACCATTGTTGGCACCCCTATGAATTCATATGAGAAAACTATATTTGAAGTATATTCCCACTGATATTTTAAATTTTTTAGTACACCTGGGTGACTAGGAACAAGAAATTGTTCAACCATGACTTATAAATAAATAGGTATAAATATGAGGTAACACATAAGCCAAATTCCCTTAGTCATCCATCACACTGGGTAAGACCAAGGAATATAGCTGTGATGTGCGGCAAAAGGTTGTTGAGCTGGAAATGTTATGAATCAACCTGGAAGAGGACGTGTGTCTATATTGTCTCAACTCACTGTGAAGAGGATGGCTTGAGTGGCCAAAAAATCTCCAAGGATCACAGCTGGAGAATTGCAGAAGTTAGTTGCGTCTTGGGGCCAGAAAGTCTCCAAAACTACAATCCGACGTCACCTACATCACCACAAGTTGTTTGGAAGGGTTTCAAGAAAAAAGCCTCTACTCTCATCCAAAAACAAACTCCAGCGTCTTCAGTTTGCCAGACAGTACTGGAACTTCAAATGGGATCGGGTTCGATGAAACCAAAATAGAGCTATTTGGCAATAAACACCAGAGGTGGGTTGTTAGGATACATGGCATCATGGACTCTATCAAATATCAACAGATAATAAATGAACACCGGACTGCCTCTTGCCAGAAAGCTTAAAGTAGTCCCGTGGTTGGACCTTCCAGCAGGACAATGATCCAAAACATACATCAATATCAACACAGAAATGGTTTACTGACCACAAAATCAAGGTCCTGCCATGGCCATTCCAGTCTCCTGACCTGAACCCCATAGAAAACCTGTGGGATGAACTGAAGAGGAGAGTCCACCAGCATCAACCTTGAAATTTGAAGGATCTGGAGAGATTCTGTATGGAGGAATGGTCTCAGATCCCTTGCTATGTATTGTCCAGCCTCATCAGGCATTATAGGAGAAGACTCCGAGCTGTTATCTTGGCAAAGGAAGGTAGCACAAAGTATTGACTAAAAGGGTGCCAATAACTGTGCCACACATATATTTAACAAAGGTTTTCTTTTTTGATAAACCTGTGTTTTGTTTGCAATTGTTTGATATCCATGAGAGCAGAGTATTTTTGTCAATTTTTTTAAACAAAAGATCAAAAGGTAAAACAATAAATACAATTTTTCACAGCCTTCTTTGCTCATATTTACCAAGGGTGCCAATATTAGTGGAGGACACTTTAATTAATCAAACTCAGCTTTATCACACCGGAACCTATTTTTCGCCTCACGTCACTCAAAAAAAAAAAAAAAGCTGTACACAATCTGCGATAAGATAGTGACTATATATATATATAAACAAACACATAAATAAATATAAAAAAATAATTTAATAAACAAATAAAACAAACACATAGATAAATAAATACATATGGAAGTATGTTATTATCTAAATCACTACTAATATAGAATTACAATAGCTTTAATATAATCAAATAAATTATTAAATGAAAAAAACTAACAAAAAAAACCCAAATAAGTAATAAATATATAACTGACATATAATCTTTAGGCCACACCTCTACCCACTACCCATATCTGAGTCTGATGCTGGTATCAAGTGATACCAAACTCTGCAGTGAGGATGTGAGGATGATTGGGCTTCAGGATGGAGCTACGGCTGTGTTTAGCTCAAGCCGAATGTGTGATGCTGCGCAATGCTAAACTGCTGGCTATATGCTTCCTTTATCTAGTGCAAGATTAAAGAATCAAACTTCAGACAGAAAACATGTCAGTCATGAAAGCTGCTTTGAGAAAATAAGATATAAAAGAGTTTTGAATTGTGTTTTACTTTTTGGTAATAGATATAGATATCTAATATAATAAATATCTGCGCAAATATAATTAGTAAAAAACAAGAAAATGTCTTAACTGGTACTGTGTATCCATATTTATAGTGAGGAATAAGAATCACTTTATCTCCATCCTCTGACGCATCACATCAGCAGCACTGTTACATAATTTGAGAGCGTGATGAAAGTTTTAACCACACACACAGACACATACACACACACAGTTTGGCCTTCACATCCACTCTACATGAATGACTAAATCATGGGGAGTGAGGTCGCTACCATATGCATCAGCGAAAAGAAAAAACAAATCACATGACCTTGACATCATATTTTGAATGGAATTGAGCTAGGAGAAGAAGGAGAAGAATGGAGTGAAAAAGGAAAAAGGAGGTCCTGTTACTCGTTAGCCTCCAGTGCAAAATTTAAGAAGCAAATGTTGGACGTAAACATGTTTTGGGTGTTGGGGAAATTGTGTAAAATTTGATTTGATTACATTTTTTAAGTTGAATTGACACTCAAATGTATTATGTAAGGAATAAATCATTTGGGGGGCATGCTGTTTAAGGAAACTAATCAACAATGCAGTGATGTGATGTGATGAAGCGGTGTTACTGTTATCATCCCAGACTTTAATGTTTTCCTATAACAGCACAGTCTTTTATTCCTCGTATACCACAGCAATTTGCCAACTTTTTATTATTTTTTTATTACGGCATACTTTTATCAGTGTATAGTTACTTTTAATGTTGTGGAAAGTCCATGAGACAGCTTAGTTGCTCTTATCACTTACGTTATAGCAGCTAGAAACAGTTGTTCCTTCACCAGAATCTCTTTTTTCCTCTCTTTTGAAGTTAATTTAAAAAAAAACACACACACACACACACACACACACACACACACACACACACACACACAGCTTATCATGTTACTGAGAAACTGCAATGTGTGATCTCATCTGTCCTGAAAATGCCATAAAACTTAAAGCTGCAGCCTTACCTCTAACACTGGAGACTCCTTCCATAAATGTTAAATAAACGTCTCCTTACATAGAACATCACAATATCAACAATTACACACGTTTTAATCCATTTGTGTAGTGTGAACAGTACATGTCCCTGTGAATGAGCTGTTATGAATTAGAACTAGTTTATAGAAAATTAATCAACATCTTCTGACCAGATTTAAGAGTTTTACAGATATTAATGACTAAAATCATCGAATTTTAATTTGAACATCAGTTAAACCCGTTACAATGACTTTCAAAGGGCATAACTTTTAGCTTTGTACAACTTCATGCTGCCAGCTTCATGTCTCCATCTAGTGACCAGAAAGAGGAATGACAAGCAAATCAACATGCGCATGCGCAGTGAATAGTACAGGACACCAGAACCCTGTGTCCAGAATTTAAAAGCCTGGATTCCCTGGGTTGAGACGAGTTCAACGCGCCCTATGATGTCAATTTTCACCTAATTAGATTTTCCATCATCTTGGATTTTATCAAAAACTGTTTTTTGCTACTCCCACAAACTTTGTCCAAACATCACCAAATTTGACACTCGTCATCCTCAGAGTAAGCCTCATAAAAGTTAGCAAAAGAATTTTGATTATTCTAAACGGTTTGCTCATAATGGGCCAAGAATCTGACAGTGAAGCCACCAAAAAGGATGTGAGGGTGTATCTCAGCAACAACTTTGCAGACTGGCACAAAACTTGGCAGGCATCTTCAGGACCATGACCTGAGGCAAAGCAACAAATCTCGTGCCAGCACCACCTACTGGTCAGAAGTTACAATAACATGCAAAAAATGCTTACATCTAACTGCCATTTTTGCTACTCCTCCTCCAAATTCTGTCCAATCTTCATCAGTTGTGGCTCACATCATCTTGAGACCTGTCTGAACAAATAATATCAAATGAATTTTGATATTCAAAACCGTTCTCCTGTAACGTGCTGACTAATGCAAAAACAGGATGTGAGGGTATTGCTGAGAATGCATCTACTTGATAAATATCTTCAGGATCATGCTCTGAATGTACTCATGAAGTTTTGCGACTGTGCCACCTTGTGATCAAGAACTGTAACAATTTTCATTTTTGAAGAATTTGTGCTAAATTCACAGTTCATTCTTCCTGTAATTCCCTGGAGTATGCTGAAGTGAACAAACTCCAGCATCTGAATTTCAAGTGTACTCTCTGTCAACCATCTTGGATTTTGTCAAGGACAGTTATTTTGCTACTCCTCCTACAAATTATGTCCAATCAACACCAAATTTGGCATAAATCTTCTTCAGACCAAAAGAATATTGATATTCCAAACTGTTTGCCCATAATGTTCCAACATTCTGACGGCGAAGCCACCAAACAGGAAGTGAAGCTGTAGCTCAGCAACGACCTTGCACACTGTCACAAACCTTGGTAGGCATCTTCAGGAGTATGGCTAGAAGCTATGCAAAAAATTTCATGACAGTGTCACTCACTGGTCAAAAGTTACAACAACATGCAGAAAATGCTTCCATCTAAGTGCAATTTTTCTACTCCTCCTCCAGATTTTATCCAGTTTTCACCAAATTTGGCTCACATCATCTTGAGATCTGTCTGATCTACTGTCTACAGCCATTCTATCCGTTCAATGTGCTTTTATACAGACAATACATGACTGACAGGGTTTAATATCAAATAGCATTTTTTTGTGCAATTTTCAATAAAAAAACAAACACATTATAAGACAGATATAAGTTTTGTGCAGATACTTGCACGAAGTGGGGAATAAAAAGCCCAGACCAATAAGAAAAAAAAAAACATAAATATCTTAGATATTTTTAAATTGCAAGAAGAAAAAAAGAATTAGGTCAGAGCAGTAGCAATCACGAGCACAGGTCAAAGCAGCAACAGACAACACCACAGGTCAGAGCAGTAGCAGCAGCTGCAGCAGCAATGCCACCCTGATGACCTTTCCTCCTACAGGCAGAGAATTCCACCACTGTCCGTGGTCAAAACATACACATCATGAGTGAATCCCTTTGCCTAAAGTTATGGCTCTGCTTTCCTGTGATTGCTTAAGCAACAGTTGTAGTGCCTTTGTGAATGTGTGGCTCACCGAGTCTGGGTGCTTGGCCCCCGAAAGAGCTGCTTGCAGCTTTTATTATTATTATTTTATATTTGAGTATAAAGTACATGTAAAACTTTTTTGTGGTTAGTGATTTTTGGTTGTGATAAAAAAATTAAACTTAGTTTTTTGTTTTTTCATCAGTGAGTCTAAGAAAACATGCATTTAACCATTCAAAAATGGCAATCTCAATCTTATCTTGTTGTTTACTAAGTTTTTTTTTATGATAAAGCCTGCCAAAAAAATCATTCTTTGTTTTAAACTGCATTTGCCTCATTTTGTCTGCATTCTTGATAGATTTAAAATATACAAATCATAGTGTTTGTAAATACAGAAATAGTTTGACTCTATTTTGTAAATGCAGAAATAGTAAAACGTTTATGCTCCTGTGGCCAAAGACTTCTTCTTCCTATAAGATATAAAGTAGAATCTATTAAAACCACAGCGTGGTTGGATTCTCAGATCTGATTGGTCAGAAGGTGTGTATTATTTTTGTATAACAGCATGGCTCAGACAGTAGTTCCGGCTGTAAGATGAATGACAGGTTAATATTAACACACTTGTTCTAATGTCTCTTTAGCAGCAGCTCATACACAGGGACTTGTATAGCACATACTTCACATGATCTAAGACCAACAATAAAAAGATTAAACAGATAATAATAAACTGCAAACTAAAAGTATAAACTCCTCTGTCCTCAAGACGGCAGAAAAATTAAAAATAATAAAAATTTGAGCTTTACCTCTGACTGTCACAAAGCGCTGACACTGGAGACTCCTTCCATAAATGTTAAATAAATGTCTCTTTACATAAAACTTCACTATGTATGAGCTGTTACTATAGAAACAATCTGAGCCTAATAAAAAACAGATAAAAAAAAGTGTTGTTTAACAGAGAAAAACATATAATCTTTAGTGTGGTGAAGTGTTTTGTTCAGAGGCTGGTGAGGGAATGACTATTTATTGCGGCTATAATGTAAGTAATAACAGGAATTAACATGTATTGCAGAAGGTCCACAACATTAAATATTAATTATAACCAAGAAAAGCTAACTATTACCAAAAATAAAAAAAAAGCATGACATAAATGTAAATTTAAAGATGTATGTTTATCTAGAATGTGATAAATGTTGGTCATTAATATGTTAAACATTGTAATGATTGGTAATTCGCCGTAGTATAAGTGGAATGACACACTCAAGTGTGGTTAGATGAAAATAGTGTACTACAGGATAGTAACGGCACTCCACTTCATGTTGTGCTGCATCACACCACCCTGTGTGTATTTTCAAACCCATTCAAATCAAAACAAATTGTATTGGTCCCACACACAACCATGCACAGTACAACATGCAGTGAAATGCTTTTTACGACTGTCCGGTGACATAAACATTTGCATAAAAACAGTATTTACTTACATAGAAATAGAAAAAGAAAAATATAAAATTATAATCTAAAGAATATAAAAGGTTGATGGTGGAAAAAGTATGAACTGTGTGTGGAATAAAGTGCAGATGTGTGCAGTTGTATGTGCAGTGCAGTGCTGTCAATATAACAATGCAATGCTAACAATATAATAAATATTTATAAAAACAGGATATGCCGTGTGTATTGACAGGAATGTTGAGTGTGTGTGTGCTGCACAAAGAAATCCAAGGTCTGTATTTATATGTCTATATACAAATGATCTATGTATCTATGTTATATTCCTTACTTATTTTATATTCTGATAAAGCTCTGTCATATTCTATTAACTGTCCTCAGAACATCTTCCTACTTCATGTATGCAAATGATCCTGGCGAACTATTTAGTATGCAAATTAGTCTATGACATGTTTTACCTTAAAAGATTTGGCAACACTGTAGAGGGATTTTTGTGGAGGGAATCTGGCAACCATGCATAGCGCTGCAGGGGGCGGGTCTGTGTTGATGTCTTGCAGCGAAAACCGACGTTGATTTAAAAATAAAAATAAAATAAAAAAAGAAATGAAATGAAGTCCAACACCTGTTAAAACTCACGTATAAAGATATATTTTTGCGGTAAAGAGGTAAGAAATGAATTTTAATGAATTTATTTGAAATGGTTGATGTGCAAATCGAATACGATGCTAGGACGTTATGCTAGCTAACTAGTTAGCATTATTGCTTTACAACATTGGTGTTTATTTATAAAGCTAATAGCTAAGGTTTAGGCTATATTACATCCTGAACATTAATTTATAGACTTAAACAAATGCTATTTTTTATGTAAACCATGCAATATTATATTCCCATGTGCTGGCGGTGACTTCTTGGCCGTATTCCAAATTCTCCTGTATACCTTACATAGTGTACACTACAAAGGCTCGTGCAACTCAAGTGCACTAATCAGGGTAGGAAATACGGACTTATGCACCCTATTATTACCACCACATTATAAGTACAAATCAAAGTGGTATGA
This sequence comes from Pangasius djambal, assembly GCA_022985145.1. Taxonomy (NCBI): domain Eukaryota; kingdom Metazoa; phylum Chordata; class Actinopteri; order Siluriformes; family Pangasiidae; genus Pangasius; species Pangasius djambal. The sequence continues at coordinate 20,534,412 of CM040991.1, forward strand.
GCCTAAACACTACCTACTATGTATTGCACGTGATGTATGCAGTAGGGAGGTATGTGGGATTTGGGACTCAGCCCTGATGTTGCTTGCTGGGTGGAATGTTGTTTTGGTAATGTTTCCCCACTGTTTGTTCTTGAGTGTCCTTGTGCTGTAGTTTCCAGAGTAATGAGGGATTAAACTGAGCTGCGCAGACCAGCAACATACGAATGCATCATCTGATTGGTTATTTCATCTTGTGATGTCATAAGTTTGTGTCTTTTCATTGTAAAATGCAAATGAGCAACCTGCAGCTCTTCTGTTCTGTAATGAAATTTTTATTTTGATTCACAGAGACACAGTATGATTACAAACCTAGATGCGTTTCCACTGTTTTGTTTTTAGAAGACTGTCAGAACAAATGTCGCTCTAATCATTATCATAATCATTTACATATACAAAGGCAAGAAACTTTTAAAAGTTTATGACTCATACATGCACCTAAATGGACATGATTCCTAAACATGTTTGGCTCAGTGACCCCAGTGTCTGAATAAATGTGTGTTATTTATTTATTTTTTATTCATTCATTCATTCATTTATTTATTTATGCATCAGATTACTGATTAAGGCCAGACGCTATAAGTTTATTTTAAAAAGGGACTGAATAAATATTCAGATAAAAAAAAAAAATCATTTCTGATTTTATTTTTATAATATGTAAAAAAGATTTTTATTTTATTTTATTTTTTTCCTCAGATCTTTAAAGTTATGAATCAACTTATTATGAACACTACAGGTTCATAAAAAATAAAATCAGAGTTTAAAAATAATTTTGACTTTTCATCTATAATATGTTAACAAAAAAGAGAAAGAAATCACCATTTATTTATATAAAAACACTTATTTTTATACTTTTACCTAATAATTCTAAAATAGATTTAATATATATTTTTATATTTTATAAAGTTTAACAGTTTTTTTAATCTCTCTATATGAAATAATATACAATTTACATAATCCATAATGATATTTCCTCAGAGGAGACTGAGAGTTTACTGAGATTCTGCTGAAATAATAATAATTATGAGATAATTAAGAGTTGCTGTTATAGATGTAATCAACACTTTCTGACCAATCAGAATGGAGAATTTAACAGCACTGTGGCATAAAATGTGTATATATTTAGTTCATTAAAGGACAAAATTTTAAAGATAACAAACGGAGCCTATAGTATTTCATTTGCAATAAAAAGTATTATACCTAAGCCGCTGTAAATGCCCAGTGATACAGAATCAATCCTGGTTCATATGATACACCGAGTCAGCAGTTTGGAAACTGAATGTAGAGAAGTTACATAAACGTCAGGTGAACAGTTTTCCACTGCAGTGATTTGTCTGTTTGTCCACACTCTAATCCAGGTCTTTTCCACTATGTTTTATGTTTTTGCCCACAGCATAATTGAGGTCTTATCCACTGAGCACACGGCTCTACGTGTAAAGGCACCATGGGAAACACGAGCAGCGAGAGGTCGGGCGTGGGGCAGGGCGAGAAAGCCAACCGCCGGGACAGCCGTGGGGCTAAAGAAGGGGACCGGCCCAAAATCCTCATGGACAGCCCTGAGGACGCAGATATTTTCCAGGGAGAGGATATCAAGGTATGCAGTGTGTGTTTCAGATTCATAGCACTTAAATATACAAAAAAGATCCAAATTGTTTGTTGTGTTTGTTTAAATTAAGTTTTTTCTTTTTTTGGGGGGGGTGGGGGCGGGGGTGGGTTGCAGAAGAAAATAACATAAAGGTATGGGGCTGCATGTCAGCGGCAGTTGACATGCCTTGCAGAACACAATGCTGCCGAGTATGGAGGATCTGTATGGAGATCGAACCTGTATTTTCCAACATAATAACGATCCCAAACACTCTGCATGCACAGCGAAGGCTTTCCTTGCTCTTCAGTCCCCTGACCTTAATCCCATTGAAAACCTTTGGGAAATTCTAAACCTGAATCCTGATAAGCCACGCAGGTCTTCCAAAGTAGCTCAGCCTTGGGAGGAATTTAAGGAGACTTGGCAAGAAATTATGCATGACACATGTGCAAAGCATATTGAGTCAAAGCCCAGGCTGCTGTAATCAAAAACAAGGGAGGACCAACAAAATATTAATAACTGATTACATTGTAGTCAATGTAGGATTTTTTCCCCCTGTGGGCTTTTTGTTTTTCTATGCATTTTTTGCGTTTTAGAATAAACCCCATGTTCCATGATATGCTGGAATTTGCCTTTTTTGCCAAATAATTTTGTCAGTTAAATACCTTAACCAAGTTTAGTGTTTCTTCTTTCCAATATAACATACTCCTCATATTTTAATTGAACCTATAGGGTCATTAAAAGCAAATATTGTGCAAATATCCCCTCCGGACATCAATTTTGGCCAGTACTGTGTATGGGTTAACTTCTGTTTTCTGTTTTTTATTTTATTTGAAAAAGTTGCGTACCCATTTAAAAAGTAGCACGTGTGTGTATGTGGCTGTGCGCGTGGCTGTGCGCGTGGCTGTGCGCGTGGCTGTGCGCGTGGCTGTGTGTGTGGCTGTGCGCGTGGCTGTGCGCGTGGCTGTATGTGTGGCTGTGCGCGTGGCTGTATGTGTGGCTGTGCGCGTGGCTGTGTGCGTGGCTGTGTGCGTGGCTGTGTGCGTGGCTGTGTGCGTGGCTGTGTGCGTGGCTGTGTGTGTGGCTGTGTGTGTGGCTGTGTGTGTGGCTGTGCGCGTGGCTGTGCGCGTGACTGTGCGCGTGGCTGTATGTGTGGCTGTGCGCGTGGCTGTGCGTGTGGCTGTGCGCGTGGCTGTGCGTGTGGCTGTGCGCGTGGCTGTGCGTGTGGCTGTGTGTGTGGCTGTGTGTGTGGCTGTGCGCGTGGCTGTATGTGTGGCTGTGCGCGTGGCTGTGTGTGTGGCTGTGTGTGTGGCTGTATGTGTGGCTGTGCACGTGGCTGTGGTGTGTTTGTGCTGCTCTTCCCCTCAGGCCCCGTTAGAGAAAGAGGAGTTTTTAGCCTGGAGGCAGGACCTCGAGTCTGGTGATAAGGAGCTCTTGGCACGACCCACAGTGTTTCGTTGGACAGGTGCCGGAAAAGAGGTCTATCTCTCTGGATCCTTCGACAACTGGGCAAATAAAATTCCTCTAACCAGGAGGTAAACAAGGACGTTGTATTAAAAGAGTTTTAATCTCAACAGGCCACACGTACCGAAATAAAGGATGGATAAAACTAGTGCAGTGTTACCTGGAATACATTTAAAGCCACACTCTTCATTTCTCAAATGTTTGCATTTGTTTATCTTGTGGTGTCTGATGTTTATTGGATTTTATGTGATAATTACATAAAAAAGGTTGTAATAAAAGGCTTTCTATGAGTTTATACCACAGCTGTTATGTGTTTATACCGCTGTTGAATTCTTGATTCTAAATGCAAATTATGTTAATGCACACATTCTAATATGATACCGTTTCCATAGTAACAGCTCATTCACGCGGACTTCATGATTATAAAGATTAAAAAATGTGTGTAATCGTTGATGTGAAGTTTTCTGTGAAGAGATGTATCTTTAGTATTTATGGAAGGAATCCCCACTGTCAGCACTTTGTAACAGTCAGCGGTAAAAGCTGTAAATTTATATTTTCTGACATCTTCAGGACAAAGCAGTTTACAGTCTGCAGTTTCTCGGTAAAAATGACAAGCTGTGGGTTTTTTTTCAATGAGAGATAAAAAGAGAGGCAGTTGAGGGAACGACTGTTGAGGGAGTAACTGCTATAATGTAAGTTATAACAGTTCTATGACTTTAAATGTAACTATAAATATACATATATATGACGTGTTGTCACTAAGAAAACTGTTAGTGTTGGCAAATTGCTGTGCCATAAGAGGAATAACACATTTCAGGATTCGATGTTAAAAGAAAATAATCCCTCTTTCATTGATATTTCGGTCCTATAACAGCACTTCAACCTGCGTGTGTGTTTTATTCCTTACTTATGTACTTATCTTGCTCTTTTCCTTCATCCAGTCAGAACAATTTTGTTGCGATCGTGGACTTGCCTGAAGGTGAACATCAGTATAAGTTCTACGTGGACGGACAGTGGACCCATGACCCCTCTGAGGTGACCGACACACACATCCATACTCGTACTAACGTCACACAGACATCAATATAATCTGTAGCTAATTGGAACACACTAACTACACTTACACTAACACTACTCCCACACTAACTTGGCATAACTGTATTTATTTATTTATTTATTTAAATCAGCCTGTAGTGACCAATCAGCTGGGTACGATCAACAACATCATCCAGGTGAAGAAAACCGATTTTGAGGTGTTCGATGCTCTCATGGTGGACTCGCAGAAGTGCTCGGATATGTCAGGTAGGTTTACACTTTTATCATTTATATCATGATGATAACATTTTATACCATTGGATATAAGTCACGTACACACACTACACATTTTTACTATAAGTGTACTGTATGAGTGTGTGTGAGGCTTTCTTCACATTTTCTTTGCTAAAGTCTGCAACAGTGTTTAATTTTTTTGTGGTGACATTGTATAATTTTTATTTTGTTCAGTTGGTTTCACTATTTTCAAGCGCACCAAATCATTAGTTGGTGAGGAATTCCGTAATGTGTGCTTTAATGGACGTTTCTTATTGATGCTGTTGAATTCTTGATTCTGATTAATCAAAGTTGTTGATTAAATTTCTATAACAACAGTGTAGCTGCAAATCACAGGTTTATAATAATGCGCTTGTTCACGTAAATTGACTAAATTAATGTGTGTTATCATTGTTATGGTAAAGTTTTGTGTACGGAAACGTTTATTAAACTTTTATAGAAGAAGTCTCCAGTGTCAGTGCGTTGTAACAGGCAGAGGTGAAGCTGTAAATGTACGTTTTCCGGCATCTTCAGGACAGAAGAGTTTATACTTTGCGGTTTCTCAATAATATGAGAAGTCGTCCTATTAATTTAAAGAGAGAGAAAAAAACAGAGGCTGATGAAGGAACGACTGTTTATAGCCACTGTAATGTAAGTGATAACAGGAACTAACTTGGTTCACGGATGTTCCACAACATTAAACGTAACTATTAACAGATAAAAAGTATGACGTGTCATTGTTTAACATATAAAAAAATTGCAACTGTTGTCAAACCACTGTGGTAAAAAAAACACTTTGGTACAAGCTGTTATTTGGAAATAATCAACTCATTACATCACCCCGTTATTGATATTGATTATTTTCATATAACAGCACATTCCGTCATGCTTTATTCCTTACTTAACCGATATACAGATTAAGATCAGGACTGTAGCAAAAGGCTTCAGGGATTGGTTTTTTTCTGCCTCTTAATATCCAGAATGCATATCCGTTAAGCATCTCCATTTGTCGCTGATGTTAATTAATATTGGACTTTCTTTCTTAATTTATTTATTTATTTATTTATTTTAAGATCTCTCAAGCTCTCCTCCTGGGCCATACCATCAGGATGCTTACGTACCCAAACAGGATGAGAAGTTCAAGTCTCCACCCATCCTCCCTCCTCACCTGCTGCAGGTCATCCTCAACAAGGACACGGGCATCTCAGTATGTACCTCTACATACCTCTTCAAGTTTGTTATTTAAATAATTCAATAATCTAATTACAAGTAACCATTTTTTTTTTGCTTAGATATTTCCATTTATATCACACATCTCTGTTTACAATATTATAACCAAATTCTGTTATGTTTGCTATAAAAATATTATTTTATATATATATAGTTGAGAGAGCAGGTTTTCCAGATGTATCTAAAAAACTGTATTGTGATATTTGACCTATAAAAATGTGGGTGGAGTTTTGTTTACAATCTGTCATGATTGTCCTGTTTGCCTCTACGTTGTATCCTTGTTTATTTCACAGCTTGTGTACCATAATGATCACAGTCCGTTGCGCTGTTGTACCTAATTCACAAAACACACAGCACCGTCTGGCATGTTTAACAGCTTAGTTGTCCTGTCTTATTAGACATTTTGCCTTGACATTTGCCTTGCAAGCTTATTTAAATTATCCCACACTTATAAATGTTCTCTTGTCTCAGAATTAATGTAGTCGCTCCCCATGGCAGGAGCGTGGGAAGGTGCACACTTCAGGCAGTAATCTGTTTTGTTTAACAGGCTGAATTTTGTGTGCTTTATGTAACTAAATAAACCAGTTTTTTTTTTAATGATATGAGGTTGCGATGAGAAAAGCACTATTATTATTAGGCTTTAACCAAAAATGTTCATTTGGTATGTACGTATGTATTTATTTATTTATTAGAAATACATTCTGCACTATAAGGCACTATGTTCCTCAAACAATCAAAAGTGGAAAAATCCTCTATTTTTGTCTCACCAGTGTGACCCTGCTTTACTTCCTGAACCCAATCATGTGATGTTGAACCACCTGTACGCTCTGTCCATTAAGGTAAGAGTCACGGATGAAATGAAATATGATGGACATAAAACGAAATGTGACTGTTACATCGCGTGGAAAACGTTTTTTAATGATCACTGCTTGAATGCATTCTCAAGAGCCTTGTCTCACAAAGACTGTTAAGCTATACTACACTATATGACCTGTTTAAAAAAATAAGCACCGTTGCTATCGGGTATTTTTAACCATAGAGGAGCACTTCCAAAAATAAATCATCTGACTAGACAGATAACAGCTCAACGAGAAGAAACAGAATGGAGGACAGAGTAATAGGACAGAGTAGAAATGCCTAGCTGAAAGGGAGAAGTGCTAAAAGTTGTTATGGTTCCAGTGTGTGGATCACGTATGTTGCTTTTTTTCCCCACATTTGTTCAGAAGGAGATCTGGCTAGCTATAACATTATAACATCAATAACCTGCCTTCACCATCTTTCTTTTTTTTTTTTTCTCGGTCTTGAAGATAATAAGACAAACTGGTAACAAAGTGGTAAACTTAGTTACAGCTACGTTTATGTCGTGACACTGGAGACTCCTTTCATAAATGTTAAAAATTTCACCATATCGACGGTTCTAGGTTTTTTCTTTGTTAAATAACAACACTATTTTTTTTTTAAACTCTTTATTATTTGACTGTCCTCTGAATGACCTGTTACTGTAGACATGATAATACATTTCAGCAAGTGCATTAATACAAACCTGTGATTTGCAGCTGTACTAATTAAAAAAAAAAACACAATTTAGTCTTGCTAACAAAGTGCCAAAAAAAAACAGTAGAGCATTTACTAAAGAAAAAAGTTTAAGCAGAAAACAAACGAACCATTAGTACAAATTGGATTTTAATCAATCAGTTACTTGTTTTAGTGAATGATGTAAAAGTTATAAAGACATTGACCAGACTTTATCAGAGAAGTGTATCATGATGTTAATGTATTGCATTCTTGATATCATATTAACTGCTTTGTTTTATAAGACAAATGATCAACCAGAGTTTAAAAAAAAATAATAATAATAGTTAGAATAATTCAACAGTTCAAAATGACACCTAACACCTAAATGTTTTTTTTTCTTCTTTTTTAAAGCTTAATGTATACATTGCTGCTGTTTATTACATAGAAACTGTTCTAATCACACATTATTTAGCAGCTTATAGGATGTGGTACAAGTCTAGGCTAATACTGTCTTCTTTATTTTATCATTCCCAGGATGGAGTAATGGTTCTTAGTGCCACACATCGCTATAAGAAGAAGTATGTCACCACCCTGCTGTATAAACCCATCTGACACCAGTGGCAATTCTTTCTGCTCATGAACTCTACCACACCTGCCAAGTTTCTATCCACTCCACTACTGAGAACTAATGTGTAGTGTAGGTGTCTTCTCCTGTCTGTTTTTTTTTTTTTTTAATTAATATGTGGCACTGGTTGCCAAGAGCTAACCATTCGGATGCTGTCAAGCGAATGCATTATATATTAAAACATCCAGCTTGGTATCAAAAGACCAATAACATAAAGAGGTGGCATGGAAGAGACCAAAAATATATGTAGATCAAGTAATATCTTAAATAAGAATTAAACACTTGGATGTGTGTTGTGTGATGCAGCTGAGTTACTGGTATCACCCCAAAGTTGATTATTTTCCAGTAACGGCACGTCTTAAAGTGTTTTATTCCTCTTATACCATAGAGTGACACATCATACTTTTTATCCATTTGTAGTTACATTTAATTTTGTGGAACATGTTGAGTGTAAACTCCTCAATCCTGAAAAAGTCTTTACTTCTGACTGTTACAAAGCGCCAACACTGGATACTCGTTTCATGAATGGTAAATTTACAGAAATCTTTACCATATCAATGTTTTTAAATTAATTTATGTGAAACATCCACTGCACAAGTCCGTATTAGAACGAGCATGTTAATATAAGCTAATATAAACAATATAAACATAAATATAAATCAAATGTGATTTGCAGTCACACTACTGTCAGAGCTGCTGTTATAGAAAATTCATCGACACTTCTGACCAATCCAGAATTCAGCAGCACTGTGGTATAATGTAAAATATCAGTATGAGATAAAGGAGACTGAATCAGTGCTCAGGGGGGGATATATTTGTTGAGACTATTTGCAAAATAAAAAAAAATAAGAAAAGGGAGGATAAAGAGTTTGAAATGTGAGACTTGTTACATTTTTTAAAATATATTATCTACAAGAGTATATTATTTAAATCACTGAATGCAGGTTGTGCTTGTCAAAGAATGGACCATCTTGTACACATATGATTTGTACATTTAATTTCGCCATTCATATAGTAAAAGCATTTTGTGGTTTATATGGTTAGGGAATACATACATAATACCTTTGTTCCTGATACAAGGCATGATTCATTTTGTATTTTTATATGTTTCTCTTGGAATACCTGATTAAATGTCTCTAGAAGAATTTCTCAATTGATTATTTTGTGCTGAAATTTAATGTATACTCTCGAAGAGAATTCGAAACCAGTTGTCAATAAAACATATTTTTTAACACCCATAGATTTTTCTGTTTTTTCTGTGAGTGACAAATGATTAGATTCCTAATGAGCAAGCCAGAGGTGACAGTGGTGAGCAAAAACTCCCATGAGGAAGACACTTTGAGAGGAACCCATCTTTTTTCTAGGTGACACCCGATAGTGGGAATATAAATCATTACAGTATGGAGGTGTGGAAGAGTAAAGAGAGACAGAATTATGTGTGTTGAAAGCATGTTCATTATGTACAAATTGTGTGAATATGAGTCCTGGGAGGGCACAGGACAGTCTTTAGGATTACAGCAGCAGCTCTCGGGTACAAGCCTTCAGTATCTAGGTGAGATTATCCACTGATGCAAGGGTGAGACTTGAATATAAACTGTTCAGTCAAAAAATAAAATCAAACTCAATCATTATCCTTAGTTAACTCTGTCTCAGTGAAAGTGATTATCAGAGCAATGATTGGATCACCGTCTGACCCTGAAGAACTTGACCAGGCAACTGAATGCTTAGAATCAGCGTTCTGCAACTCGCTAGATAAGGTAGCTCCACTTAAAAGAAAAATAATTTGGGAGAAAAAGCTAGCATCCTGGTATAGCAATTACACACGAACTTTAAAACAGACCACTTGAAAAATAGAACGTAAATGGCGTCAAACTAAATCGGTAGTATTTCAAATAGCATGGAAGGAGAGCCTTTTGAGCTATAGGAAATCTCTTAGTGCTGCTAGATAAATGTATCTCTCCACCCTAATTGAAGATAATAAAAATAATCCTAGATTCTTATTTAATACTGTAGCAAAATTAACTAGGTATAAGACCACAACAGAAACATGCACACAATCATTATATAGCAGCGATGACTTCATGAATTTTTTCAATGGTAAAATTGAAAATATCAGGCAAAGACTTCAAACTATTAATTTAAAACCGGACAGTTTTATAACTAACCCTGTAGATGATAATATATTAATATCAGATCAACAATTACAATGTTTTACTCTCCTTGAAAAGACCAAACTAATTTCACTAATTTCTTCATCAAAATCATCAACCTGTATACTAGATCCTTTACCTACTCGTTTCTTCAAACAGATAATTCCTGAAACAATCAAACCTCTTTTAAAGATAAACAATCCTTCCCTTAGCATTGGCTATGTACCTAAATCTTTTAAACTAGCAGTTATCAAGCCCTTGATTAAAAAACCTGACCTTGACCCCTGTCAATTTCTCAGTTTATGGTTATATGTTGATTTTGGTATTGCAGTAAATTGTGTTATTTTTGTAATTGACTTGAAATCTTTACCTTATCAATGTTTTTAAATTCATTTATTTGAAGCATCCACCGTACAAGTCCGTATTAGAACGAGCATGTTAATATAAATCTGTGATTTGCAGTCACACTGCTGTCAGAGCTGCTGTTCTTCAGCACTTCTGAATTCAGCAGCACTGTGGTATAAGGTAAAATATCAGTATTAGATAAAGGAGACTGAAATCAGTGCTTGGGGGGGGTATATTTGTTGAGACTGTTTGCAAAATGTTTTCAAAATGAGGAAAAAAGAAAAGGGAGGATAAAGAGTTTGAAATGTGAGACTTGTTACATTTTTTAAAAATATATTATCTACATACATCTACAAATATATTAACTACCATTTCTACTTGGGGGAATGTCTGATGCCATATTAATGGACAATGAAATATTTTCATTAATTGAATGTTACGACTGAGGGATCACTTTTACTTTTAAATAGAACCTAACCCTAAAGCAAAGTGGAACCAGAGGCATTCCAGAAAAAACAAAACAAAATAAAACGGTGTTTCTGCTTTCAGTTAGCATATTGCTCAGGCGTGGATAGACCAGTGGATCTAAAAATCCGTGATGTAGCTGAGTTACTGCTACCACCCCGAAGTTGATTACTTTCCTTTAACATCACATCTTGAAGTGTTTTATTCCTCTTACACCATAGCGGTTTGCCAATGATTACAAATTTTAATTTATTAAAGAATGACACATCATACTTTTTATCCATTTGTAGTAACCAAAGGGGAAACCTGAGGCATTCCAGAAAAAACAAGACTAAACAATACAGTGTTTACACTTTCTGTTAGCATATTGCTCAGGAGTGCCTATAATACCAGCATATCCTGATGAGAGATAAGGCCGCGTTTGTGAGGTTGTGAGAATTTCCTGCAGTGTATCCAGATGTTGACTGAAATTTAAATATTTGCGAATCACTGTTATCTAAGCAGGGCAAACCCTTCAAGGCTGCCTTGTGACTACAAAAGGAGACATTTCTGAAGCATGTTTTTGAGTGAACCTCTCAACAGGACACCATGGAGACCCTCCACACTATTCTCCTGCTAGTATTTGGCATTACTATTGGTAAGTGCAAGCTTTGACTTTTTATTTAAAACTGAGGGTAGACCAGTGGATCTAAAAATCCATGAAATGCTGTTAAGCAGGAAAACAGAAAGTTTGTGATAGTACAGATATTAGAGTTTGGTGTTTTTTTTCCTTGTAGTTGTAGAATTGCCAAATTTGGGGGAACCAAAGAAATTTATGATTGAGTATATTTCTGGTTCTTAATGAACCTTAAACAAGGAATGACATTAATTAATTGTTGGTTACAAAGGCAACAAATCTTAGAGCAATCTTTAATTCAAAGGAATGGTGACTTGGATACACTGAAAAACACAGCTCTGTGATGAAGATTATTGTCTTTATTGTGGGAACATGGGCTTGTACCATGGCTAGGTCTGGAATCTTTGTGAATTTAATTTGGATTTAACCAAGGCTTAAATTTTGTATATGTGTCTGTGATTCAGCTCAGGCTCTTGACTACAAGGCTCTGTGGCAGTTCAGGTCTATGATCATCTGTGTCAAGCCTGACAGCTGGCCAGCCCTAGACTATGCTGACTATGGCTGCTACTGTGGTTATGGTGGCTCAGGAACCCCCGTCGATGACCTGGACAGGTTTAAAACCACCTTTTATGCTTTGCATAGGCCAAGATTAATTGAATGTTTGTGTGTATGACATCTGATGTTCTGCCTTGCATGGTTGCTATGTCTGACAAGAACTGTCTAGGGTGCTAGCTGGAAACTCTCTTTCTAGGAATTTAAAAGTATTCCTTGCACAACATTGCAGGATATTGTACAGGTCTGAACTGTAGTGTAAGTAAATAAATGATCATTCATCACTGAGTTATCAGTAAATTAGCCAGACTTGCTAGATACCCTAACACCATGGAGAAAGTATAGTTCTATGTATTCCAGGTTTTAACTTGTAAAGTGATTTTTTTTGTTAAATTGAGATTCCTTACCTCTATTATGTCTGAGATTTAGGTTAATTTTCGGGACTGAGGATTAGGATTTTTGGTACATTAGGATATTGCTTTACCTGAATTACAGGTGCACAGTGTCACATGAAATTGGAGTTCTGTAAGCTTGCCAGATGTCTCTGTGCCAGTTGATTTGTCAATCGCTGATTTGGGCAGAGGTTTAGTGGTCTACAATGATTCTAACTCAGTCCTATTCCTTAGGTAAGGAATTACTGGTGTTACTGTTACCACCCCAAAGTGGCTCATTTTCCAAAAACAGCACATCCAAAAGTATTTCTTTCCTCTTGCGCCATATCAATTCTCCAGCTATAACAATTTTTTATTCATTAAAAAACAATGTTGTATACTTTTTATCCATTTATTGTTACATTTAATGTTGTGGAATGACTGCAAAACATGTTATAAACAGTAATTCCCTCACCAGTCTCTCTTTTTTCTCTCTTGAAGCTAATAAGACAAAAAAAAAAACAAACAACAGAAGTAAGTCCTGTGTCTTGACGACTTTCCCGTGACAGAAACCTTACAGGTTAAAGAAAAATTAATGAAGATGATGGTCTAAAATGTTTCAGCCACCAGCGGGCAGCGAGTCTTAATTCCACATACTTTTTACATCCAAAGCATATAAAAAAAGTAATGTCAAAGTCACCATTTTTAAAGGAAGCATTTATATGCTTGCTTAATTTAAATGAGTGCTTTATCCTGGTCAGGGTTGTGTTGAATCCGGAGTCCATCCTGGGAACACTTGACATGAGGCAGGAATACACACTGAATAGGATGCCAGTCCATCACAGGGCACCATGCACGGACATTCACACACTCACCCATACCTAGGGGCAATTTATCTATTTAGCTAAACTGCCTACTAGCATGTCTTCAAAGTCGGGAGAAAAATAGAGAACCCCAAGGAAACCCACGTGTACATGCGAAGAACTGTGAAACTTCAATTAGGATCGAATCAGGTACCCTGGGTCTGTGAAGTGGCAAAGCTACCAGCAGGGCCACAATGCTGCCCACACAAAGCATTTAGCAAGCATTCAGTCTGCATGGTATTGGGAATACTGGCTACTGACAAACCTCTTAGTGAGAATTACACAGTTCTTTCCAACTACAGATGCTGTCAGGTACATGACAAGTGCTACAGTGATGCCATGCAACATGAAGCATGCTGGCCAGTCCTGGACAACCCTTACACCGAGATCTATGCCTATAGTTGTGACAAAGCAACTAAGACAATAACCTGCAAGAGTGAGTGATATAACAAAACTTTCAACTCAAGAGATTTACAGAGTGAACAATGTTAGTGAGTAGTATTATTCTTTAATGTTGTACTTCCTTTCTATCTCTCTCAGGCAACAACAATGCGTGCGAAATGTTCATTTGTGAATGTGACCGGAAGGCTGCTGAGTGCTTTGCTGTGTCTGACTATCATGAGGAAAACAAGAACCTACCCAGTGATCGTTGCAAATAATTTATTGATAACTTACACACCATATCAACCAGTAGAGCTAGTTTGTATTTGCACTAGACAGCTAGCCATTTCATCATCTGAGTATGACATAAAAGATAGTTCAAACTGTCTCAGCAATTTTATATCCATCTGAAATTTTCACCTGTTTTACTTAATCTAATGAAAATCTCTAACCCAAGCAATACTCAATAAACAGCTTATGATAACAAGCAGCTGCTGAGATTTGTCATTCTTTAATATCTCTTTCTCTTATTATAACTGTAACAGTCTTTGCTTTTGGTAATTTATGGGAAATACCATTAAACCTATCTATTCCATAGTATATGTACTATATGTACTATAAACTGTTTAAAAAGCAGTATAGGAAATTCTTTAGCTTACACACAGTAGAAGGGAATGCAGTGTGAGAATGTCATTTTTAGAAGGTGTACATTGCAAACAACTGTGTAATGTGTGTTTTTCATACCTTTTCAGTTTGAGTACTTGATGGTAACCAACATTTTCTAAACCTTGCAACATGGCAAGAGAAACTAATTGAACATTCAATAAAAACAAATAAATTATTCAACTTACCATACCATGACATACCAAGCCCCAGAGCTAACCAGCATTTGCACTAGACAGCTAGCCATCTCATTTTGTTATACCTTTTCCTCTCATCATAGCAATGATCTTTTGTCAGTGCATAGGAAATACTATTAAATCTGTCTATCTATTACAGGTTCAACAACTATATACCACAACTATGTGGCATAGTCTGGCTTTTTTTATGCCCATCTTGGTGTAGGTGCTTCTTCCTTGAGTGACGGGCCATTGCTCAACAGGAAATAGTGATGTAAGTCTCTCTTAAAGGTGGATGTACATATTTGATTCTTGATGCCTATCTCCTTCAACATTTCCTTTGTTGTTGTCCTGGGGTTTAGTTGAACGTTTTGGGCCAAAATTTGTCCATCCCTGTGAGTTTGTGCCTCCTTCACAGAGTCTGTGTGGTCCCAAGATTTTAATATTTGCATACAATTTTTTGTATAGATGGTCATGGTACCATCAGTACTTTGGAAATTGCTCCTAAGGAGGGTCAGTTTTATTCTGAAGCTGAGTTGCTTGGATTTTCTCATGGTATCAAGGGCAAAAAGGCACTGGCTCTAAAGGTAGGCCCAAACAGGTGCACTTCCAGTGAACTCCTAATTATGCCATTGACCAATCAGAAGCTTCTAAAAGTCATTATATCATGTCTCAAATCTTCCGGACTGCTTAAAGAAACAGTTAACTTTGTGTATGTAAACTTTTGACCCAGTGGAATTCTGAAATGGTGAATTCAATCTGAAATATCATCCTCTCCGAAAGTATTGGAACAGCAAGGCCATTTCTTTTGTTTTTGCTATACACTGAAGATATCTAAGTTTAAGATCAAAAGATGAATATGAGACGATAGATCAGAATTTTAGCTTTCATTTTCCTGATTCACTCTATATTCCCTTCCTGATTACATCTGTGTTAAACAATTTAGAGCATGGCACCTTTGGTGGCAGACCACCCAATTTTTAGACGAGCAAAAGTATTAGAATAAATAGTCTTAAAATAAATTAAAGTAAAAAAACACTTAATATTTGGTTGCCAATGATTCGACAAGCCCTGGCTCACAGGCTGCACTCTCCACACGGTGACCCAGCTCCCTGACCATCCCTGTGGAGGTAAACGGCAGGCTAGTCTCAGCCCTCCTGGATACTGGAAGCACTGCAACCCTGGCCTGTCCCTCCCTGCTATCACCCCCACCTAAGGCAGATGGATACCCACCTGTCTCCTGTGTGCACGTGTCTGGGAGGTGCCCACCGCCAGAGTCTGAGTCAAACATCAGGCCAAGGAGTGGCCGCTCCTTGTGGGCCTCATCCCAGAACTCCCTGTGCCTCTACTCCTGGGTCGAGACTGGCCGGGCTTCTCCACCACCAGGGCATCAAGGCCTCCTTGGAGACGGTGATGCAGCCGTGGGTCCGACGGGCCTGCCTGGCCCAGGGCGAAGGTGACATTGGGGTGAGACCCCTCCCCTACTAATGCTGTCTCCTCTGTATTTTCGCAGGTCACCTGGAAGTGGAATTTGGGCGGGAGCAAAAAGAGGACGACAGACTAAGGCACTGTTGGGGCCAGGTGCAGGTCATCGGGGAAGTCCAGCAAGACCCAAAGCAGAGACTCCTGGCTGCTTACTTCCTGGTGTGTGGTGGCCTCTTATACTTCTGGACAGAAAAAATGAAGCCAGCCCTGTGAACTGCTGGCGGTCCCCTGCAGCAAGACCCAAGCCCTCAAGCACCTGGCCCACTCACACCCACTGAGAGGGCACCTGGGGGCCCACAGCACCTTTGACAGACTGATTTCTCTGGACGCAGAGGTCTGCACATTCTGCCAGCGGAGCCCCCAGTATCAGAGAACCATGCCATATAAGCCTGCACCAGCTCCTCTCATTCCTCTCCCTATAATCGGCGTCCCTTTCAAGCGGATAGGCATGGACCTCGTAGGGCCGCTGCCAAAGTCTGCCTGGGGCCATCAATACATCCTGGTCATTGTGGACTACACCACCCGGTATCCCGGGGCAGTACCACTTTGGAAAACCACCTCCCGCAACATCACCAGAGAGCTCCTCCTCCTCTTCAGCCATGTTGGGATCCCCAAGACCATCCTCACAGACCAAGGTATGCCCTTTATGTCCAAGCTAATGGTGGATCTCTGTTGGTTATTGCAGGCAAAGCACCTGAGGATGTTCTTCTACCACCCCCAAACTGTGGTCACTGGCCTTGTGGATCCTCAAGCACATGCTGTGGCACATGGTAGATGAAGAAGGGAGGAACTGGGACCTTCTCCTCCTGTACATCCTTTTTGCTGTTTGAGAGACTCCACATCCACAAGCTTCACCCCCTTTGAGCTCCTCTTCAGACGGTGACCTTGAGGACTGCTGGATGTGGCCTGGTAGGCCTGGGAAGAGGAGCCCTCCCCATTCCATTCTCTAGTGGAGTATATCCAAGAGATGCAGGAGTGAATTGACCATGTCACCCCCATTGTCTGGGAGCATATGGAGGTCAGAGGGTCTACAACCAGCCTGCTCAGCCCCAAGAGTTCCAACATGGGGACCAGGTCATCCTCCTTCTTTCCAGTGCCTCCTGCAAGTTCCTTGCCCACTGTCAGGGCCTGTACATGGTCCTCGAGAAGGTGGGTCCCATGAACTATTGCCTGCAAAAACCAGGAGCGTACGCAGGCACCCAACTTTACCACATAAATCTGCTGAAAAAGTGGGTCGAACCAGCTTCTGTGATGTCTGCATTTGCTAGTCTCCCCACAGGTCCACCTGAGCATACCTTGGTCCACTGAAGAAAGGAGCTCACCCAGGCACAGGGCCACGAGCTGTCTGAGCTGGTGGACCAGTTTGCTGACATCTTCTCCTCCACCCCGGGCCTAACGCATCTGGTCCACTACCACATCAAGACCCCACCGGGAGTTGTGGTTAGACAGTGGCTCTACTGCATCCCAGAGGCCCGCCGTAAGGCTATAGAGGAGGAAGTCAGCCGTATGCTCCACCTTCTTCTCCTGTGGTTTTAGAAGCCCCCAGTCGATCCAGTAGCCCAGGTACTGTGCCTCAGTCAGCCCCAGATGACATATCCTTTGAATGGTGGTCAACCCAGCCTTCCGGAGCTCTCCCAGGACCTCCCCGAGGTGGAAGAGGTGGTCGGACCAGGTGGAAAAGTGGATGACAACATCCTCAAGGTAGGCGGCCGAGAACTGTGGCCGCAGGACGATGTCCATCAGGTGTTGGAATGTGGCTGGAGCTCTGTGCAGGCCAAAGGGGAGAGCCCATTACTGCCAGTGGCCGCTGGCAGGGGTGAAGGCTGTCTTTCGCTTGACCTCTGGTCTGAGTCTGATACCTGGTTGAGCCACCGGAAGTCATTGCATAGGCAGATGCTTCTGTCGGGCTTGGGGGCCATCACAATGGGGCTGGCCCAGGGGCTGGCAGACTCTTCAATCACCTAGAGAAAGGTATGGTTAAGCAGTGTGCTAATATCTCTCTTCCTCTCTCTGCCAGAAGCCGATATCAATGAGGATGAAGAGCCTGGGCCCCTGCACGCCAATCCTCACCAATCCCGAGTGCGACTTCCATGCCTACTGGGTCCTGCCGCAATGCTGCTGCCCCGTCCCCAGCTCCAGGACGACCACGACCTCACCTTTCTGCACCAGCCACCTTCGCCTTAACATCAGCCTTTCCCATACACCATACGCACTTAAAATAAAGAGCACTTTTCCCCCACTTCCGCCTCCTGTTCTCTTTGTTCTAGCTCATGCAACCTCATAGTGTGACATGAGGTTATTTGGGGGTTTATAGAAGTTGATGAGGATTACACAATTGTCATTTAGGCCCTGATAAATAAAAACATAGAAGTAAAGGAGGGTGTACTTTCTTTTTCCCATAACTGTATGTTTAAATGGTGCCACTGGGTCCAAGATGCTCATAAAGGTGAAGTTAAATACTGCAATCAATTCTTCTGTGCCCAAGTAAGGAGGAGTAGATGCAGAAAATGGTGGTTACGGGAGTTGCAGGCTTCTGATAACTTTTTAGCAGTATAAGGCTTATTAGAGCAGGAGAAATGCTGCAGAGTGTGAGATTTCAGGGCTGAACATTGGAGAATGACATCAAATATAATAAGCCACTCATCAGACAAACAGATAACTTTGATCTCTATTTAACAGACAGGAAAACCAAATAACAAGACAAGACCAAATGTATGTTTGTGCTTGTGTGTAGGACCCATGACAGACTGAACAAGATTAAATTCATTACATTAATACATCACATGTATGTAATGTATGTGACAAATAAAGAACCTTGAACCTTAAATGTGCAGAGCCTCAGACACCATACAAAGCCCTTCTGATAGCCTTAGTTCCAAGCCGCCCTCATGCTACTCAACCGAAAGGCACAAGGCCAGCTTTGCCTGGAAAACTTTTTCAACCAGAAGAAAAACCTGCAGCCAAGTCGCACTTCTCATTGTCATCTCTGGTGGCGGCTAGTAAAGGTCCCAGTTCAGCATTCGGCAGCTCTCAGACACAAGTGGCAGGCTTCAAATCAGGTGCGACCACCACACTTAAAATGATGGCAGTGCATTTAGGGCTGCACACAGTAACTCAAACTGTGGCACTGAATGTGCTGTTTCACTACTGTAGAATTTTGTGTACTGTAGAATTTTTTTGCAGCAGGGTTCCAACAGTCACCTTCTATGTGCCAGAGTTCCGTGGTGAGAGCCTTGGCTAATAAGTTGGGCACTGATAGATTTGGTCTGGACTGCATGCCCCTGTGGACCCGTACATTGCATTGCTGGTGGTTTCAGGAGATGAAGTGCTGCACTCTAAGGTCCACTATCTCTGTGTAAAGTGCAGACATAACGATAACGGGTAATGATAAGGGCTTATGATATCAGCATGGTACTGGGCAATGTACTTGGGCAAGGATAATTTTCCAATTAGCACTGGAGAAGCTACTATAAACAGCAAGAGCTAGAATTTGGGAAACTCTCCACCAGTTTATTTAATATACTGCATAAGGTGTGGCTAGCACAGTCCACACTGCCTGAAGCATACAAAATTGCCCTATGCAGTTTGCCATGGCATAGGAATCATGAAACAAACAGAGCAATACAAACCAGCCAAGCAGTCCTACTAGACAGGCTAGGACAGAGAAAATGCTCTGGACCCCTCAAAGGCCCACAGGCCACATAGGTGGTACAGGTGCTTAGAACCAAGCTCCCAGGGCTCCAATAGTCCACTTTTTAGGTTGAGCCCTCTGCACCTTGAAGAAACTATTCAGCTCAAGAGATGATCCCGAGCAATAAGGCCCCTAGTATGTGGGCTCTGTATGCTGTCAGGTGGGAAATAGTCCAGAAGTGGTGCATTCCCTGCCATTTGGGCCCACTGAACTGCCTTGTGCCTGAAGTGTTAACCTTTTACAAGGGATGGCTGAACCATGGCACGTTCCCATCTACACTGAAATTGTATGTGGCAGCCATGACGACACAACACATGGCACCTCATTGGGAGGTCATAAGCTCGTATCAGCATTTTTGAAGGGAGTTAGATATCTCCAACTACCATACTCCCCTAGGATCCCACATGGGATCTCCCCTGCATGTGAAGTCCCTTAAGTCTTCTCCCTATGAGTCCATTCAAGAGATTGATCTGACATGGGTATTATTGAACACTGTCTTCCTTCTGTCGATCACAGCTGCAAGAAGGGTAGGAGACTTGCACACCTTGACGATAAGCTCACCTTGCATGTGTTGGTCCTGGATGATTCTTTATAACCACAGGGTGCTCCCCTGTCTAGACAAAGATTGGCCCACTGGGTGACTGAACTGTAGCCTACCAACAGACTGGATGTCCAGCCCCTACCATGACATTCCATTCTACAGAGGGTCTCGTCTTCACTGGCAATAATGGGGGGTGTGCTGCTCCAGGACATCTGCAGCACAGCTACCTGGGTGTAACCATGCAATTTTTCCAGATTCTATAAGGCCGATATTGCCAGTGTGATTGCACCCATCGTCTCTGAACAACAAATACCAAGCAACACTCTGTAAATGTGCACAAGCACAGGATAGTATCCAGGTGTTAAACACCGCTCCTGGCATATATATCTGTGGTTCACAGTTACATTCATAAGTAGCATTTGAAATTTGAAACTTGGTTGCAAGGTTACTTGTTACAGTTTTTTTCCCAAATATATTACCTATATTACTTAACTAAGTGGATGCAGGTAATGGATGCCAAAGAAAGGACAAAGTAATTATAAAATTTGTAACTTTAATTTCATCATTTAGTGAAAGCATTTTGTGGTTTATATTGTTATGTACTACATCCATAATACACATGTTCCTTCTCTTCATGGCATGATTTATCTTGGATTTATAAATGTTTTTCTTGGAATTAATGTATATTGCTGAAATTAATATATACAATTAAAGGAAGAGAAAAGCTGCTTGTTTTACCACCATTAGAGTTTCCAGTTTTTGACAAATGAACAGAGTGACCTTAGAACAAATATAGCGCAGCCATTTTTCCAAATAGTGAGTTTCCTTACCTACTTAATATGCTGTCCAATCACACTACAAGTCTTTTGCCATATTTTAAATTTAGTTCAATTCAGTTCTATTTCACTTTTGAATAGTTATTTAACAATAGACATTTTCACAAAGCATCAAGAGATTTAGATCCCTAAGGAAACAAGAACAAACCATACTTGAGAACTCCTTAAACAACATGAAGAAGAAACATTGAGGGAACTCAAAAGGGAACCCACCCCCTTCTAGGTGACACTGGACAGAGGGATTATAAATCATTACAGTACAGAAGTGTAGCAGAGTAAAGACAATAAATATTAAGTGTACTGAAAGGATATTTGGTATGAGCAGATTGTGAATAACAGTCCTGGGATGAGCACAGGACACTCTTTATGATTAAAACAGCAGTTCTTAGGTACAAATCTACAGTATTCAAATGAGATCATAGTGGTCCCTATATGATAGTTATGAACTTTGTGATATTCTGCTAACTGACCTATAGGAGGCTTAATAGTCCAAATTTCCAACTTGTTTAACCGAGGAATCGGTGGGAAAGAAATTACTTTAATTAATAATTACTAATTAGTTAATTATTACTACTTAGAGTTCACTAGACATGGGCCAAAATGTAAAACACTGCACTACAATCAAGTCAATGCGTGTAACTCTTTTGCATGAGTAGAGCGGGGCTACCTCTGCCATATTTGGTATTTCTATGCCTTACAGACTCTGCTCCACACTGTGATATAAGGCAGAATCATAATAACAATTAGAAAATTAACAAAACATTTGAATTCAAACCCAGAAAAGATAGTTCAGTATAAACAGTCTTTCTTAAGTGTTTTGGTCCCTTGTGTAAGGGTGTTAACACTGCTGCTTGATCTTGAGTTGTGGTAAATCTAAGACATTCCACAGTTGATGCCAATGGTTACATTTCATGGTTCTGGATACGAAAGTGTTTTGCATGCATGCTCTACCAGGCTGATGTTGACTCAGAAAGGACCTGCTAACCACCTGATTATTTGCATGTGGTGCGTTCTGACCAGCCCTGAGTTCCAGTACTTTAACAAGACCATCTCAACTTGCCCATTGGAGAAATCCTTGGATTCGATTGAGGGATCACTTACAATTGTGAAGGATCGCAGATCACTTTTACTTTTAAATAGAACCTATCCCTAAAGCAAAGGTGAAACCAGAGGCATTCCAGAAACAAAAAAGCTGAGTTTCTGCTTCCTGTTAGCATATTACTCAGGATTGCCTATAATAACAGTGTCCTCCGATGTGAGATAAGGCAGGGTTTGTGAAGTTGTGAGAATTTCCAGGCATGGAAACCATGTGTTCATTTAAATGACTATACCTGCAATTCTCTGTTATCTATGCAGACTCAAGGCTGCCTTGTGACTACATAAGGACAAACTACTGAGACATAAGTTTGAGTGACCCTCTTGACCGGGCAACATGATGACTCTCTGCTCTGTACTCCTGCTGGTGTTTGGCATCACCTTTGGCAAGTGCAAGCTTTGATTTTTATTTAAACTGAGGGTAGAACAGCAACAATGTGGACTACTAATGGATGTATAATAATTTCAAGACAACTGAAATGTTGTGATTGTGTGATAATCTAGATATTAGGGTCTGGTGTCTTTTTTGCCTTTGGTTTTAGAATTTACATATCTGAGGGAACCAAAGAAATGGGATAGTGCATGTTCCTGGTTCTTAACAAACATTAAACAAGAGATTTACATTGTTTAATTGTTGGATACAAATCCTGGAGCAATCTTTCATTCAAAGGAATGGTTGCTTGATGTTACCTGGATATACTGAAAAACACAGCTCTGAGATGATTATTGTCTTGGTGTTGGGAACAACTGGTGTTGGCTTGTACCATGTCTAGGTCTGGAATCTCTGTGAAGTGTACCAGAGGATTAGTAAGCTATGTTTGTATTTACCTAAGGCTCAACTTTGTTTATGTGTCTGTGATTCAGCTCAGGCTCTTGACTACAAGGCACTGTGGCAGTTCAGGTCTATGATCATCTGTGTAAAGCCTGATAGCTGGCCAGCCCTAGACTACGCTGACTATGGCTGCTACTGTGGCTTGGGTGGCTCAGGAACCCCCGTTGATGACCTGGACAGGTTGGAAACTAACTTTTCTGCTTTGCATAGGCCTTGTTTGGGGGACTTTGAAGTTCAAATGATGGATGTTAGAGTTTTTAAACATTTTTTGGATAGAACAATGCTTACAGATACCCATGGACCACCAGCCAGTCTATGCTAAATTCAGTTCCAGAACCAAAAGCACCAGAGCCAGGAAAGAAATGCTGGTATTATAACATACCACAAATTATATACAGGTATGGACAATTTGCACCAAATTAACTCAGTGATACATCAGCAAAAACATCAGTGACACATCAGCTACAGCAGATGTACAGTAGGTTTACACATTCTAGGTTTTAACTTGTAATCTGATTTTCCAGATTAGTTAATTGAGATTTCACCACTCTCCCAAGTTTTAGGATTAGGGTAATTTTTAGGGAAATAAAATCACTCCACCCTGAAAATTGGAATGCTCTGAAAGCTTGTAAAATGTGTCCCTGTGCCTTTACCAGTTGATCACTCACTCATTCAGGCAGACGTTTATTAAGATAATCCACAATGTTTTTAGTTTAGTCCTATTCTGTAAGTAGAGAATGAAACACTTCCGGGCATTGGAGTTACTGCTAACATCTTGAAGTCCTTGTTGAAGATCATTTTTCTATTACGGCACATCCCCAACTGTTTTATTTCTCTTTATACCACAGCAATTTGGCAATGCTAACAATTTTTATTCACTCAAGAATGATACATCATACTTTTATCCATTTAATGGTACGTTTACTATTATGGAACATCCAAGTTAGTTCCTGTTATCACTTATGTTTAAGCAGAAATAAACTGTCATTCCCTCACCAGCCTCTCTTTTTTCTTTTTCTTGAAGTTAATAAGAAAAAAAAACCCAGCTTGTCTTGTTACCAAGAAATCAGAAAGTGCAAAGTCCTCTGTCCTGAAGACTTTCCAGTTATGGAAACCTTAAACGTTAAAGAAAAGATAATAATGATATTGGTTTGGAATGTTTTATCCTACCAGTGAGTCTTAATTCCACATACCATTTTATGCCCATAGCCTATAAGCAAAGCAGTGTCAAAATCCCATATTTACTCACATACTCACTTTCAGTCACTGCTTTATCCTGGTCAAGGTTGCAGTGGATCCAGAGCCTATTCCAGGAACACTGAGTGTGAGGTGAAAATACACCCTGGATGCCAGTTCATCACATGGCACCATGCAATCATATATTCACATTTTCTCACACTCATTCACATCAATGAGCAATTTATCTTAGCCAATCCACCTATTGGCATGCCTTTTGGAGGTGGGAGGAAACCAGAGAACCCAGAGGAAACACATGTGGACATAGGGAAAACATGGAGAAACTCCACACAGGCAGTAAACCAAGCTCAAGCTTGACCTAGGGACCTTGGATATGTGAGCAAAGCTACTCACAGGGCCACCATGCATCTAGCAGGCATTCAATCTGCATGACATTGGGAATACTCCTTATTGGCAAACTTCCTAGTGAAACATCTACCAGATATTACTGAATTACACAGTTCTCTCCAACTACAGATGCTGTCAGGTTCATGACCAGTGCTACAGTGATGCCATGCAACATACGGCGTGCTGGCCAATCCTGGACAACCCTTACACCGAGATTTATGCCTACAGTTGTGACAAAGCAACTAAGACAATAACCTGCAAGAGTGAGTGGTGATATAAAAAAAACTTTCAATTCAAAAGGTTTACAGAGTGAAGAATGTTAGTGAGTAGTATTATTTTTAATTTGTTGTATTTCCTTTCTATCTCTCTTAGGCAACAACAACGAGTGTGAGATGTTCATATGTGAGTGCGACCGGAAGGCTGCTGAGTGCTTTGCTGTGTCTGACTATCATGAGGAAAACAAGAAGCTGCCCAGTGATCGCTGCAAATAAATTATAGATAACTTGGACACCATACCAACCACCAGAGCTAATTAGTATTTGCGCTAGTCGGCTAGCCATTATACCATTTGTGTTTGATATGAAATGCACATTCATCATAATGACAGTCTTTTTCATTGGATGGAAAATACCAATAAACCTACCTATTACATGGTCAAACACATATATGGCACAGCATACAGGAAATTCTTCAGCTCTATACAATGGATTTATGAGAAAGTAACATTTAAGAACATGTGAAACAAGTGTGCAGTATACAAATGGGAAATCGAGGATATGTTTGTGGGCTTTCTCTGAATTGTTGCCACAAAGTTGAAAGCACACAATTGTCTAGAATGTCTTTGTATGCATTATGAATTTCCCTTTACTGGAAAGAAGGGTCCTAGTCCAAACCTGTTCCAGCATGACAATGCCCCTGTGGAGAAAGCAAGCCCCATAAAGACATGGTTTGCCAAGGTTGGTGTGGAAGAACTTGACTCTCAACCTCTCGGAACACTTTTGTTCATTGACTTAGGTGTGGGATGTCATGCTGAATGTTTAAATTAACTTTTAAGAAGGTGTGAAACAGGTCCTATGCAGTGTATAAGCAGGAATTCCAGGATTCATATGTTTTGTCATTAGCTGAACATCAAATATTAAATTCACATATAAATCTAAAACATGGATGTTACCCACAGTTGAAACTCCAGACAAGATACCTAACCAAAACTTGCCACACAAATTGGCAAAATATGGATCTTGCAGAATTCATTAAGATCCAACAAGCTGTTATGTAGCAGTAGCTATCATTTTCATCCTTCGTAGTCTGAGTGAAGCTGTAACTAGTTAAGCAGTTGTCTGGCTTCTTGGACGAAGTACATATTAGCCTCCACCATTCCCAGTTGGTAGTTGTCATATGATAGGGGAGAGCTGGCCGGTGGGAATTGGCAGGTGAGCAAACTAGGGAGAAAATTATGAAAAAAAAGACACCAACACTGATACAATTCTGTTTACCATTGAAAGTAAATATAATGTGCAATTCAAGGAAATCACTTCATGTCTGTTTATGCTTTCTACCAACTGGATGTGCCTTTCCTTGTTGTGCCCTCTGTTTGTTTGAGAAGTGTTCACTTGTGTGATGTAGGTGTTATGCACTTCCAAGTTGAGAGGGAAATGATGAGTCTTAAAGAGACTTTTGAAATGGGATAAGTTGAAAGATGCAAAATTTAAGAATCAATATTTAAAAAAACATGGTATTTTTTTTAAATAATGCACCAGCAGCCATAAATCAGGGTATGTTTTAAAATTTTATTTTGTTCTGTTGAGATGCTTTTAACTAAAACTAAAAGCCACTCTATACATAATGTATTTCTGTATATAATACATAAAACAGATTTTTAAAACAGGGTGTCCTGAGATAAGGCAATGCTTTTCAAGGTGTGAGAATTTTCAGCATTGTATCCATATGTGTATGGATGCTGTTATCTAAAGAAGTTAAACATTTCAAGGCTGGGCTGTAGTTACAAAAGGAGAGTTCACTGAGACTTGAGGCAGAGTGAATCCACTGGACACTATGATGATCCTCTGGTCTGTTCTCCTACTGGTACTTGGCATCAGTGTTGGCAAGTGCAATTTACTTTTCTTTTTTAAACTTTGAACAAAATGACTTATATTGCTTTGCAGAGTTTAATTTTCCTTTTTTAAAGTGATGATCCTAAATCTCATTAAAGGTTGTTAGGAAAAAGGAAAATTTCTGATTGTGTGAAAATGTTTGCGGCAGAGGGGCCATGGTCGAGCATCAGCTGCGGACGGAGAGGAGGCGGGTCGAACCGGCAGGTAACGCGTTATGATTCTCACCGATGTCTTATTACTGCCAGCCTACTTATGCGTCTTTGTCCTTTCAGCGCTTGCCAAAACGTGAAAGAGAGAGATAAAGAAGCAGGAAGCGTTATGAATTTTGTGATATTCTGCTAACTGACCTATAGGAGGCTTAATAGTCCAAATTTCCAACTTGTTTAACCGAGGAATCGGTGGGAAAGAAATTACTTTAATTAATAATTACTAATTAGTTAATTATTACTACTTAGAGTTCACTAGACATGGGCCAAAATGTAAAACACTGCACTACAATCAAGTCAATGCGTGTAACTCTTTTGCATGAGTAGAGCGGGGCTACCTCTGCCATATTTGGTATTTCTATGCCTTACAGACTCTGCTCCACACTGTGATATAAGGCAGAATCATAATAACAATTAGAAAAGGCTGCTGAGTGTTTAAATTAACTTTTAAGAAGGTGTGAAACAGGTCCTATGCAGTGTATAAGCAGGAATTCCAGGATTCATATGTTTTGTCATTAGCTGAACATCAAATATTAAATTCACATATAAATCTAAAACATGGATGTTACCCACAGTTGAAACTCCAGACAAGATACCTAACCAAAACTTGCCACACAAATTGGCAAAATATGGATCTTGCAGAATTCACTAAGATCCAACAAGCTGTTATGTAGCAGTAGCTATCATTTTCATCCTTCGTAGTCTGAGTGAAGCTGTAACTAGTTAAGCAGTTGTCTGGCTTCTTGGACGAAGTACATATTAGCCTCCACCATTCCCAATTTACTTTTCTTTTTTAAACTTTGAACAAAATGACATATTGCTTTGCAGAGTTTAGTTTTCCTTTTTTTAAAGTGATGATCCTAAATCTCATTAAAGGTTGTTAGGAAAAAGGAAAATTTCTGATTGTGTGAAAATGTTTGTGGCAGAGGGGCCATGGTCGAGCATCAGCTGCGGACGGAGAGGAGGCGGGTCGAACCGGCAGGTAACGCGTTATGATTCTCACCGATGTCTTATTACTGCCAGCCTACTTATGCGTCTTTGTGCTTTCAGTGCTTGCCAAAACGTGAAAGAGAGAGATAAAGAAGCAGGAAGGGGGCATAGCTGGTGGAGCCTGCCACACACACACAACTTGAACTGTGAACTTGGTGGAGCGAAAGCCGCAAGTCTGTGACGGACCATCTGCTGTTGGTCTGTCCATTTTGTTGAAGTTTTCAAAGTGCACTGAAAACCGCGAGCCGTGTCACACGCCACCAGCTATGCCTTTATCTCATTACAGCAGTTGCTTAAAGCGCAGAGGCACAAATAAGTAGGCTTGCGGTAATAAGACACAGGTGAGAATCGTTACCTGCCGGGTGGCCCCGCCTCCTCTCCGTCCGCAGGTGACGCTCGATCACGCCTCCGCTGCCGCAATGTTGTTTCTAGGGTCTGATCCAAATTTTGCTGGTTGAGAATTTCCAAATTCTAAGCAACCAATGGCTTAAAAAACTTCTTAAAAATAGAAATGAGGAATTAATTCTTCATGCTACAGAGATAACACATCCAAAAAGAGGGTTAAATTTGAGCAGATGTGAAGTTGATACCTGAGAATATTCACCTTGACCAAAGTCTGGGCAGTGAATACCTTGTGGTAGAAACATGAGATCTAGGTCTGGAATCAAGTGATCAGAAGAGAATACCATGAAACAGGAAGCTTAGGTTTGAATTGACTTGAGGATTAACGTATGTGTGTGTTCATGCATGTCAAGTCAAGTGGAGTGGAGTTTATTGTCATTTCAACCATATACAGCCAGTTAGTACATAGTGAAACGAAACAACGTTTCTCCAGGACCAAGGTGCTACATAAGACAAACACAGAACTACAAGGGACTACATAAATTTATACATAATGTGCACAAGTGCAAACATGTACAGACAGCACAAGACAGTACAATGACTACTGGGATAGACAATGGGCACAGTAAGTCCCAGTGCAGCGCCGACCAGTACACAGTTCTATTTGAAAGTGAATCTAGTGAGAATAGTGCAAAGAGTACAATATAAGTATCTCTCTGTGTGTGTGTGTGAGAGATTCAGCTCAGGCACTTTACTCCAGGGCACTGTGGCACTTCAGGGGTATGATCATCTGTGCCATACCTACTAGCTGGCCATTCCTAGACTATGGGAACTATGGCTGCTACTGCGGCTGGGGTGGCTCAGGCACCCCCGTTGATGACTTGGACAGGTTGGAAACTCTCTTTTACTCTTTTTTTGTGGACTATGCTTAATTAAAGGTCTGTAGTCAATGGGTAGTTCTATATTAGAAAATAAAAACTGAGTTTAATGAGGTATTTCACAGTTGGGGCAGACTTTCCCAATGTATCTGAACCAGGTAATCTGAAATAGCATAATAGTGTACTAAATAGTACACAGTATATACTATGCTATATATGGACTAAAACTGCATAGTACAATCATATACTGTAGTAACTACAGCAGACATGTTCAGACTTTTCCCTATGATGACCACTTCCAATTTTTTGATAACTTGTTTAAGGGTGAGAATATTTAACCTCATATCATACAGTATACATATAAAAAACAAAAACTGTCACCTTTCACCATTTTTGTTGAGCTCAAAACATTCTCCATTTACCTTTGCAGAAAAGACAGGGTGCCATATCAGTGCAACTTCCAAGCATCAGAAATTAGGGGAGGAGGTGGGGCTTCCAGAGATTGTCACTTAATATTGGAGTGTTCAAAATGTTGATTGCATGATCTTGCATGATTTTTACTATGGAAAAAAAAAAGCTCTTTTGGTTTGTTTTGGATTACATCCCAGCATATTCCAGTGTTTAAATGTGGAGCTCCTATTCAAAATGCATAAAGATCTGCAGGTCTGATAGAGACTTTTAAATATTTATGCACATAACCCTGCAATTCCTTCACACCCCACATGTTGAATACCTCTTATCTATGGTATGCAAATCTGTATATCATCTGTATGACATTTAGCTAAGCCATGTCCCTTGGATACTGTAACTATGTTTGGCAACCTCTGAAGTCTGACATGTTGACCAGTAAGGGTAGGAGATCCCTGGGATTTTTTTTTACCTAACTCCTGTGTCTTTGGTCTTGTACACACCTGAGGTTATCACAAGTCAGCATCTGAGATGGATAACTACTTAGGCTTGTAATTTTCATGGGGCTTAATTGACTAGGTCCATAACATAATTGACTAGGTCCCAGGTGTCAAACTCTGTTAGTCCTTCTTTTTCTTTGGAAATGTCCTATTCTACTTTCAAAGCCAGTTATTGGTGTCTATTTTGAGTGGGTGGATCATAATGTTTCTACATGGTTATACTACCTTTTCATGACCTCCGGATAGGATGGTTGGAATTCACTTTATAGTGGCCACTGTATTGCGTTTACATTTTGTTCTTGACTGTCACTGGCCAGGGCAGAGAGGCTGATACTAGCAGTGTCAGATTACACTGGGCTACATGATGTGGCATATAGACACATAAATTGTTTAAAAAAATATAAAGTTAGTTTTAGCAACAATGGGTACAAATATAGTAATATCTGTAGGTTGAGGTCAGGTGACTGACTCGGCCATTTAAGAGCATTCCATTTCCAAGCTTTTGGGTTGCTTTAGCAGTACATTTTGGGTCATTATCCATCTGCTCAGGCACTTTACTCCAGGGCACCCCCTTGCATTAAAGCTGAAAGTCTACACTACCATCACATCTTTATTGCTTCATTTAAAATCCATTGTGGTGGTGTACAGAGGCAAACTTATGAAAATTGTGCCACTGTCCAAATACTTATGGACCTGGCTGTGTGTTACTAAAATATGAATGACTATGAAGTCATTGTGTTCTCTCCAATGCTTACAGATGCTGTCAGGTTCATGACAACTGTTACGGTGAAGCCTTGAAACATGAACCGTGCAGGGCCATCATAGAAAACCCTTACACAGTGTTCTACGGCTATGATTGTGACAAGGCCACTAAGAAGATCACTTGCAAGAGTGAGTGATCTAAAAAAAACTTTCAACTCATGAGATTTACAAAGTGAACAAAGTGAAATGTTAGTGCATAGCATTATTCTTTAATGTTATTCTTTAAAATTATTCTTTCTCAGGCAGCAACAACGAGTGCAAGATGTTCATCTGTGAGTGTGACTGGAAGGCTGCTGAGTGCTTTGCTGTATCTAAATACAATAAGGAGCATAAAAACCTGCCCAAGGCTCGCTGCCAAACATGACGGTCATGAACATGATAAAGGAGAAGCTCCGAAACAGTTTGAAGCACATGCTCTTTGCATCTTCACTTAGAAACAGTTTGCACTAAACACTCCAAATCAGCATTACCTTTGCTTCAGGCACCTGCAACTTGGATGACATATGTTCTTGAATATATAGTATTTATATAAACATTTTATTTTTACATCATATACGTAATCACTTCTAATACAATTGTTTCTAAAACTGGATGTGTCTTCCTTGGGACAACTGACTCATTCGTCAGTCACAGAAGAATGTATTTGTCATCAAAACCATTTACAAAGTTTGTAAGAACATTCTGTAATATTCATATTTTAGTAACATGACACCAGTGCTTTGAAAAGTAATGTCAGCTCGGCAGTGTGATTTGTGTAATAATCCTTGACTGTACATGGAATGGATAATTAGATTATTGGGTTTGTTTACTGCTGATGTCAGAATCACACTTTTTGGAAATAGCATGTGGAAAATGATTATTGATTTAGAAAGCTAATATTTTTCTAAGATGATTGTCTCAGTTTTGGTCATTACACAGTGTTCCTGCACCATGACATTATGTCATGTGAATCATCATGTCATGTGAACTTTATTAATTAATATTGTATTAATTGTATTTGCAATTAATTCTATTGTCATTTTTAAAGACAGGTAGAGAGAACTGGACACTCTGGTACACACTACCAACAATTTTTTCTTGATGAATAAAGAATTTTTTTCTTTTTTTTTCTTTTAATTTACTTTTGGTAATACATTTCCCCAATAAACACTGTAGTCAGTAATAAACATCGGGCCTATTGATGTTTTATTTTTATGCCTCTGCCTCTAGGTGGTGCTGGCATTATATTGGCGGGCGCTCTGTGCCTTCATCCTTCCATCAGTGCATCTGTCCAAGTTAATCATTTAATGCATTATCTCAAGAACAAGCAGTTGAATGTTTGAAAGATTTATAAGGATTTATCTTTGTAACCAGCAGATGAACTGCTTATATTTTGGAATTAATCCAAACAGGGTCAAGGTCACAGCAAGGTCAAATGTCTGAAATGATTTTTCTTTATTAGCTTCCTTCCAGCTGAATTATATTTTAAGAGTATTTCAGGCATACAAATTAGTGTCAAGATGGACTAGACTTGTATCTCCAACGCCACCAGTGACATTGAGTTCTACTTAGAATGAAATCTCAATAGCAGTTGATGAATAACATGATCAAATAGGCAAAGATTAATAATTATTGCCTTTATAAATCACTTACTTTTGAGATATATGCAACATGCCAAAGGTATTGAGAAAAGGAAAGTAAATATGTCTCAATGTCTCAATCTCAATTTCCAATGTCCAATAACAGGGCTAGTTTTAGGTGAATTTTGTGAAGGGTGAAATTTGAGATGTACATGGGTTAGAAATTTTGCTGAAACCTGGCAACCCTGGGTAAAGATATTGCTTCTTTTTTGTGCACTTTGCACACAATAGCCAAGTTTCCATCCACTTTTGCACTTTTCTGTTATCGACAAAATGAAATTGCGTAAAAAAACGTTTGCGAAATTTGCTGTCTCCCACCTGTTTCCATCCAACTGGCCTTTTACTGATAAAATGGTGTACATGATGACATCATCCTTAAAAAACCAATTGTCGCATACGTTTTGGTGTATCTCAAAAGAAATTTTCCCTAGAGACATTTCTATACATAGTTTTGTGTATATTGCAACCTTTTGCGTTCCGCATGTCCTCAAATCTTTGTAAAATAGAGAGTATTGTGACAATTAATGGAGAGAGTATTGTGACAGTTGCCCGTTTGATAGGGCTTCAAGTAACTGCCATTATGAGAAGAAGCCTATGGGTCTGGGAGGTAGTTGTGAAGAGCTGTGCACATCGCAGGTTGCCACTGACCACCGGTTCTGATCTGACAGCGGATTGCCATCGTCCTGTTCATGATGGCACCTGCACTGAGCACAGAGAAGTGGGGGAAACTTTCGGGGGTTAGTAAAACGACTGTCCATTGACGTGCATATGCTGTGTACATAGCTATTACAGAAAAATGAATGCGGCATTATATCAGGATGATGAATGTATTGGAGGCCAGTGAAGTTGCAAAAAAGATTATGTCGACATTTGTGAAATTTTATCGATAATTTGCGTTTCCATCAGCTACTGTATATAGGTAAACATTTCAATGCGCTAAATCTTTTTTCACAAAAAAAAAAAAAAACTTGGATGGAAAAGTAGCTTATGAGAACAGCAATGGGAACACACCTGCTATATCAATCATAGTTGAACTGAAGTACATCTGCTTAATCGGATTACGGAGTTACTCTACAAATTCACTAGATAGTGGCCTATAGTGTAAGTGAAGTGTGACAGCCTCTCAAATTAATGTTGTTTCAATTCAGTTAAATTTAATTTATTTTAACAGTAGACATTGTCAGTAAGCAGCTTCACAGAAATCTGGACGTATATTAAGATCCCTAATAAGCAAGCCAGAGGTGACATTGGTGAGGGAAAACCCCCTGAGTTGATATGAGGAAGACTGAGAAAGGAACCCATCCTCTTCTGGGTGATGCTGGATAGTGGGATTATAATTAATTACTCTTCTACAGCTGTATACTATAAAATCAAACGTTACTGAGTATTTTGAGAGGATGTTCATTATGAGTCTTTTGATTGATTACAAAAGATTTTTTAGGTTTAAATCTACAGTATCCAAGTGAAGTTATTCGCTTTAGAATGGGTGAGATTGTTTGAGCCTATGTTCATTATTAATATCTTCCTAGAAGAGATCAAGTCAACTTAGATATAGACATAACGTCTTGCCCATATTGTAAAATGATGCAATTTCTTTTCCAATTCTAAAAAAAATGAAAATGGCAGACAACATGTTTAACAAAGCTGTTTATAAATATAAGTCTGAGCAATAAACCAATAGCATCCTTTGAAAGAATATTTTAAAATATAATATTTGATTTGTTATTTTATCTTCTATGTATTAATAGATCAAAAATAAGATTAATAGACAGCTACATTCATGATTTTTATTTGTAAGTCTGTAATACTCTACTGGGTTCATGATGTGACAATGACAATTTATTTGACAATGACAATTTATTTATATAGCACAATTAATTACAACTTCCGTTGACCAATGTGCTTTCCAGCAAGTCATCAAAAACAAACAAACAAAAAAAAAACACACACACAACAAACAAACAGAAAAGTTATAAAAACATACAAAATACCATCAGCCATATGCTTCAGAAAATAAAAAGGTCTTTAGCCTGGACTTAAAAATATTAAGAGAAGAAGCTTGTCTAATAGATAGTGGCAAGGCGTTCCAAAGCCTGGGGGCCGCAATACAGAAAGCACGATCTCCCCTACACTTAAGCCTCGACTTGGGGGTGAACAATAGATCCTGGTTGGAAGACCGAAGGGATCTAATGGGTTGATACTCCATCAATAACTCACGGAGATAAGTAGGGGCCAAACCATTTAAAGATTTGTAGACAAGAAGCAAAATTTTAAAATCCACTCTAAAACGAACAGGCAGCCAGTGTAGTGAGCGTAAAATAGGAGTAATATGCTCCTTCTTTTTAACCCCACTCAAGAGAGATGTGTTTCCTCAGGACACTAAACAGGGCAAAGAAAAGCTGTAACCCCTTTCATTTAAACCAAAAACCCACTAAACTTAAAGTTCTGTCATCTGTCTCTTTGGTAATTTATACTTGGACAATGGGTGATTAGTCTATCTACATGTAATCTCTCCTCTTAAGGAATTTTGTGGGGGAAAAGGATGATAGAATAAATACTCTACCTTGTTCATGTCCATTACACCAATGACTGTATTTCACATGCGACTTCTCTGCATGCAGTGTTAGTACTGATATTAGGCAATACTTGTTAAGATGTGAGAATTTTCAGCATTTTATCCATATGTGTATGGACATGTTCTTACATGACGCCCCCTGTTATCTAGGGAAGTTAAACATTTCAAGGCTGGATTGTGGTTACATAAGGAGAATTCATTGAGATGTGAGGCAGTGTAAATCTCTCCACCTGATACCATGAAGATCCTCTGCTCTGTCCTCATGCTGGTACTTGGCATCAACTCTGGTAAGTGCAATTGACTTATTTTAAATTGAAATTAGAACAGCAATGATGCACAGTACTTTTAGTTGTCTTTTTAAATGAATGGTCTCATGAAAGACATTTACAGAGGGAAATTCAAAACCTGTGATTGTGTGACAGTCTTGGTTTTAGGGTCTGATTTCATTTTTTTCTGGTTTCTAAATTTCGAGCAACCAAAGACTTAAAAACCATCTTAAAAAAAAAGGAAACAAGAGAGGAGAGCTGAAATTGAGCAGATACAAATGAGTTGATACTTGACAATTATCCCTGCTGATTAAAGTCTTGGCAGTGAAAACCTTGTGGTAGAAACATGAGATCTAACTCAGGAATCCAGTGACCAGAAGAGAATACCATGAAATATGAAGCTTGAGTTAAAAAGTAGTTTTTGGATTTACCTGATGCTTACCATGTCCTGTGTGTGTGTGTGTGTGTGTGTGATTCAGCCCAGGCACTTTACTACAGGGCACTGTGGCAGTTCAGACGTATGATCATCTGTGCCATACCTACTAGCTGGCCATTCCTGGACTACGGAAACTATGGCTGCTACTGTGGCTGGGGTGGCTCAGGAACTCCCGTCGATGACTTGGACAGGTTGGTAACCAAACTTTTTTAAAATCATTTTTTTGTGGACAATGCTTAATTGAATGCTCGTATATGCAATGGATTTACTCTATTTTGGGAAAAGGTAAAATAGTTGAAAAAGGCAGCTCAAGATTGGGGCAGTCTATGTACCTATCTACAAACCCACCTGACCTTTGAGCCAGGCAAGAAAATCTGCATCTATAATAGCACACCACCGTAATAAATAGTATATTCAATGCACCATGCTACCTGTGGTCTAGAACTGTAGTGTAGTGTAACGTAAAAGGATTCATCTGTCTAATTAAAATTTTAACTAGGCAATGTCCCCTTCAATACTGTTAATATGTTTGGCACATAACTCTCTGAACTAACTTTCTAGCAATAGCAATATTGCATTCACATTTTGTTTGCAACTTTATGTTGTCACCAGTCAAGGGAGAGAGACTGATACTAGCAGTGTCAGAGTACACTGCACTCCATATAAGAAAAATTATTCTTTGAGGAAAGTTATTGTTAGTTGCAATAGGTACAAAGGTATAAATATATGTATTGTATATTATTATATAACAAATACAAGAATAAATAAACAAACTGAAAATGTTAAATTCTGGTCAATTCCTTTAATGTTATTTGTTAGTTATGGCTAGTAAAAATACTGAAGACATTGTTTTGCAACTTATTACCTGCCAATGAACAGGAGACAGATTCCATTAACAAAAAGCATTCAGAAAGCATATAATTACCAAAGAATATAATTTACCTAACACTGGAAATACTGCTTATTGGCAAACGTCATAGCAGTAGCTTATTTCTACAAGGTTTTACTGATTTACACAATTCTCACTAATGCCTACAGATGCTGTCAGGTTCATGACAACTGTTATGGTGAAGCTTTGAAGCATAAAGCATGCTGGCCTATCTTTGATAACCCTTACACAGAGATCTACGCCTATGGTTGTGACAAAGCCACAAAGAAAATCACCTGCAAGAGTGAGTGCTTATTTGAAAAACCTGAAAGGCCTTTGAGAACCTACCAAAATCAGCGCATAGAAATTTAATGAGTGAATTGGAAGTTTAGTGGGTAGTATCATTAACGTCTTTTCTCTCTTGCTTTCTCTGTCTCAGAAAACAACACAGTTTGTGAGATGTTCATTTGTGAGTGTGACCGGAAGGCTGCCGAGTGCTTTTCTGCATCTAAATATAATAAAGAACATAAGAGACTGCCTAAGAGTCGCTGCAAAAAGAAATGAAAAAGATCTACTCCCAGGAAACAATTTGAAGTGTATGCTCTGTTGTCACATATTGAAAATCAGTTTGAAGTGAACACTCCAAATAAGAATTACCCACACCTCTGCTGCTTTTGAATATAAAAGCTCAGATGTGTCTTATTCCTATATACAACTGGAAAGGTACTTTCAAAAACAGCATGTAGTTCCATCATGTACATACCATTTCTAATAAAGTTGTTTCTAAACCTGCAAGTACATCATCCTTGGGATAATTCCACACCTCATAAGCAGGAGTCAACCATTAATTGAACTTCAAAAATCAATATATAGTCATATAGTCATATACAAATTTGTAAGCACATTTTACCCTATTGTATAATACCCATGCTTCAGGAAATAAGGTCAATTTGAACATGCCAAGTTAATTGGAATTGTGAGCTATACATTTTGGCCTGACAACTTGTGTAATAAACCTTGAATGTACAAGAAAAATCTCATGGAAAAATGGACGTTTTTTTTTTTTTTTTTTTTAAAGATTAACTAAATTTTTAATCAAAAATCTCCCAAACAAAAACCATAGCCTATAAATCAACATGAAGCCTAAACATGCTTCATTTTTAGGATGAATACCCAACAGCAGTTGCTGAATAAAATGAACATTCAATGATTACCTTTATAAAAGTCACACATTCAACCCATTTCAAAGCAACTGATTCATTTTCCTTGAATCAGTTACCATTGCTATCTGCAAACAAATTTAATTAGACCTTCTGCTAATACTCCAATGCCCAATAGCTGAAGTACATGTACATACTGGCAAATAATACACTGGAAAGTTCTACGTGTAATGCTGAACAATTTACTCCATCATTAGTCAAAACAATTATGAAAGTGAACATCTGTGACCATAAAAATGTAGGACGGTTGTATTAGAAGAAGAAGAAGAAAAAAAAAAGGAGTATGCTAGTACACAACAGATTGCAGTTACCCCAAATACTGAAAAAAATGACCATGCAATGAGCTCATTTGAGGGGGAAAAAACCAAGACAAAATGTGCATTCTACATTTATTAATATAAATATTCATACAAGCATTCAGGCAACCAATAAAGCACATTAAATGAGCAAAGAGTTCAGCAGTCCTCAGCAATAGAAGCACCCATTACTTAATCATATTTGAGCTGGTCAGGAGGGCCCAGAATTATATTGCATTGTACAGATTCTGAAAAACAATAACTGGTTTTGCTCACACTTGCAGCACTATTGGAAAAGCTTGGTGGAACACTGAATGCTGATGAGGCACTGGTTTCCCTTTTGAAAAAGAGGGCCACAATTCCTTGGTTCACAGGTTGTGTGTCTGTGCACTCCATCTTTGAACAAATTTGTGATTTGCAGCTCCTTGAGAAGACACGCAGAAACCTAATGGAAAATTACACGCTGGGCTGAATTGGTTATAGCATCCTACCTGGGGCAAAGTACTCTGGAAAGAAATGCTGGCAGAATTCTGTGAGGCATCTTGAGAGGGTACAGCAGCATAAATGTCTCTGCCTTGAGATGTTGAAGCAACATGAGAGGAAGTTTGGCTGGTTGATAGAGAGGCAATTCCACTATGCACCATTTAGCCTTGTCTCTGTTGGGAAAGCTTGGCTAGAGAGACTGGCAGCAGTTTGTGTGGCAGGGGAGAACTGTGTAGATGTGTGAAATTCTGGGAAATGGCAGAAGTTCCACCACTTTGGTTCAGATATGGCAAAATACTGTTGACTGTTTTTGTCTGGGTATCATAGCTCAGAGATGGAGAAAATGATGCATTCAGTAGCCAAGTCGGGAATCCTGAAGGATTTATCATATGCCATTTTGCAGCCTGATAGCTGCCGTGAGTCTGAGAAATAGAGACAGAGTGACTCACCAAAGCCTGTGTGGTATTAGGCTGAAATGTCTGGTTCTGGAATCCAGAGACTTGGTTTGTGGTAATCACAGACTGGGAGGATCAGGACCCTGTGAAGTCAGATACCCACTAGGGGTTAGACCTGGATACAATGTTGACGCACCTGAGGACTGAGTCTGAGTAGTAGAAGCTGACTGGCCTGCTAAAAGTGGTGTTGTAATGCAAGGCTGGTATGAAGACTTGGTCTGGAATCCAGATATCTGGTTTGTGGTGTCCACAGTTTGGGAGGAGGATGGAATTGTCTGACCCCGTAAGATGCTGTACCATTTAGCAGGTCCTGAAGATTCAGCCCCAGAGGTAGAAGCAGACTGGCCTTGCAAAACATGTGTTGCAGAGCTAGGTGCATATGATGACTGGGACTGGAATCCAGAGAGTTGCAAAGAGGATAGAATAGTCTGACCCTGTAAAATGCTGTACCATTTAGCATGTCCTGAGGATTTATCCCCATAGCTGACCCGAGTCTGAGATGTAGAAGCAGACTGGCTCGCAGAAACCTGTGTTGTGGAGTTAGGCCGGTACGATGTCTGTTTCTGGAATCCAGAGATTTGGTTTGTGGTGACAACAGACTGGGAGGAGGATGGAATGCTCTGACCCTGTGAAGTCAGATACCCACCAAGGGTATAGATAGACCTTGATACAATGAAGCACCTGAGGCCTGAACCTGAGGGGTGGAAGCAGACTGGCCTGCCAAAACCTGTGTTGCAGAGCTAGGCTGGTATGATGACTGGGTCTGGGATCCAGAGATCTGGTTTGTGGTGATTACAGACAGAGAGGAGGATGGAATTGTCCAACCCTGTAAAATGCTGTACCATTTAGCATGTCCTGAAGATTCAGCCCCATATCTGCCCTGAGCCTGAGATGTAGAAGCAGACTGGCTTGCTGAAACCTGTGCTGTGGTGCTAGGCTGGTATAAAGACTGGGTCTGGGATCCATATACCTGGTTTGTGTTGGCTACAGACTGGGAATATGGTGTAGTTCTCTGGTCCTGTGAAATGTACCTGCTGGAG
This sequence comes from Pangasius djambal, assembly GCA_022985145.1. Lineage (NCBI taxonomy): Eukaryota > Metazoa > Chordata > Actinopteri > Siluriformes > Pangasiidae > Pangasius > Pangasius djambal. The sequence continues at coordinate 20,574,273 of CM040991.1, forward strand.
GCTTGCCCTTGGTACAATGTTGAATCAACTGAGGACTGAGCTGGAGATGTAGCAGACTGTCCTATCAAAACCAGTGTTGTGGAGCTAGGCTGGTATAATGACTGGCTCTGGGATCCAGATACCTGGTTTGTGGTACCTGCAGACTGGGAAGAGGATGGTCTCCGGAATCCAGGGGCATAGTGAGCTTTTACAGGCCAAGATTGAGACAGCGAAGGGCCACAGTTATTAGGCTTGAGAGACTCGTACCAAGTTATGCAGTTATCCTGGCATTAAATGGTAGGAGCAGCTTGACTATGAACATTTAGTACAGGTTTACCATGAGCAGCACCCCCAGAAGACTGCACAAAACTTGAATCATGTTGAGCAGTTTGGACCTCAGAAGTAAGCATAACACTACTAGAATTTCCTCCTTCTCCAACATTTCCATTTGCACCTTTTCTGGACAGTAGCTGAAAAGGTTGAACAGGTGTAGCAATGTGAAGATTTTGGTTCCATGTGTTACTAGAATGTCCAGCTTGCCAATCAACAACAGAGGTTCTATTCCACATTATGGGGGATAAATCCAGTTTTAGATTAGAGTTACATCTACAAATGCACATATCTTACACTTGTTTTTAAACACTTATCACTGAATCCATTTGTATCTCCCCAAAGAAAAAAAAGCAATGAAAATTAGATGGAGCCTGAAAGAAAAAAAAACACAAGTTACATACTTAAAATCATGTGGGGAAAAACATGAATAAAGGACACACACACACACACACACACACACACACACAAATTTAGAAGTGTTTTCACCAGAAGTGAGTTCTTAACAATTTTAGTTATGCTGTGATTAGTTTAGTGTGGCTGTGATTGATAGGGGGCAGACGATATGCCATCCCTTCCACCCAGAGAGCATGGCCAGTTTTGTTCTCTTGGACTCCTGGTGTTATAGTCTGATGAGAACAATGTAAAAGTTTTTGGGCATAATTGTAAAAGATATACGATATGGCCAAAAGTATGTAAACCCCTGACCATTACAGTCATAAGTGCTTGCTGAACATCCTTCCTGTGATGCGTGTTTGATGTTTAGGTGTCCACATACTTTTGACCATATAGTGTATGTTTGGTGTAAAAACAAGACAGCTTATCACCCAAACAATACCATAAACACAGTGAAGCATGCTCGTGGCAGAATAATGGTACGGGGCTGCTTCTCTTCAGCTGGGACTGTGGCTCAAATCAAGAAAGAGGGAGATGTTTGCTTGTGGGTGTGTTCAGAAGGCTGCTGAGTGTGTGGCTGCATCTAAATAAAATAAGGAGCATACTATGTGTCATCGCTTATTGAAAAATCAGTTTACAGTGAACACCCCAAATCATAATTATTGGCACCTCTGCTGCCTTTGAACACAACGACGGGGTCGTATTCCTGCATATAACTGAATAGTTACTTTCACAAACAGCATGTAGTTCCATCATATACAAATCACTTCTAATTAAGTTGTTTCTAAAACTTCAACATTACATTTTCATCACAGTAATGTACAAATTTGTAAGCAAACTCTGTTCTATTTAGTAACTATGCTAATGCTTCAAAAAATGTCATTGGGCCAAAATCAAAACATTTTTGGATAACTAAATTTTTGGCCAGAGAAATATTTTGTGTAATAATCTTTGACAGTAAAAGGAAAATCTTCTGGAAAATTAGACATGGGCTTTGTTTACTGTTGCTGATAGAATCTTTTTGAAAATAGCATCTATACGTGGAAAATGATCGATATAGAAGACTAATATTGCCAGATCATTGTTACAGTTTAGGTCATTACACAGTGTTCCAACACCATGACATTAGTACAGTTTGGACTTTATTAAATATTCATATTTAATAATATGAATCATATTAAGACATATTTTTGTTATTCTTGTAATTAATTCTATTTCAGCTTAGTATTCTATTTCAGAGTTGATGAAGCATTGGTATACATTGCAAACCATTGTCTATTGTGGATGAATAATTTTAGTTAAACAAAACTCAAAAAACTGTAGCCCATGATCAATTTACAGTATCAAGACTCACTGTTAGGATGAAATCCCAAAATGAAATCTCTACAGTGGGTGCTGAATAACAAGAAGAAATAGGCATCAATTATTAAGTGGTACCTTTATAAACTCAGACATTTAATTCTTTTTTTTTTTTGGCAACAGATTCATTTT
>CM040991.1:20614684-20624800 GCA_022985145.1 Pangasius djambal
TTTGACTTTTGTTGTTGACTTGTACCCTCTACAGTACACCCCTGGGCAAAAAAAAAAAAGGAAAAAGAAAAAAAAAAGGGCCAAGCCAAAAATGGCAAATATTAAGCCTTTAAAGGTCTTAACAAAAAATCATTGGTCAGAAAATTATCACGAATTAAACAAATGCACTCCTGAGAGCTCCTGTGCCACCATTTCCTAGTTTACTTTTGCTGCAGTGTACTGTTTAGAAACAGGGAAATTCACTTACATAGTCTTCTTATACACAAAGGTAAAATCATGATAATGATTAAAATGTTTGATGTAAAATTCAAATCAACACATATCTGGGTGTATAAAATTTTCCAAAAATATCTTCTGGGCCCATCAAAGGCCACCAGGCTTTTTCTGGAAATCAAAGTGAAATGCTATCCTATACTAAGTTTCTTTATATATTTGTTTAATTCTTGCTAATTCCATGACCAAAGACATGAACACTTAATATTTTGCCATTTCGGGCTTGGCCCATTTTTTTTGCACAGGAGTGTATGCCCTATTATTACACTATTACACAAGCCTACCAGCATGCTGCTTTTTATTGTCAGAAAGCATCACACAACATGCCACATGATTATGGGTGTTTCTCAATGAGCTACAATGCCTATATGCAAGAACTGCACCCTGTAGAAGAATTTAGAGGATGTCGTCCCTAGAAGGTAAATGTGTGTTGTCATACTTATGTTGCCAGGTTACCAGGAATGATAAAAAAAATAAAGATCTGGCAGTGTAGATAGAACTGTAGTAGAACTGTACTTGGAGACACTTTAGCCAGTTTAAAAATTATTGTTTTCAGTCTGCAGCAGCATGAAAAGAAGTGTAGAATAAATGATATGTGTATCTTTATTTAGAATATATTTTAAATATTAAGGAAATATAGGAAAGCATATATGCTACTGAGATACAGTAGATAGAATTGTGTCAATACATTATACTCGTGTACTGCATGTTGCACCAAAATACGGTATAATGTATACTACAAACTATTCCATGTAGTACACTCTTAGAAAAAGAGATCTTCAGAGATTATTTGAGCAGTACTTTGTACAGTTAAGGGTTCTTAGCTTCTTAAACGTGTTCTAGTTTGAAACCCTTTCTAATAATAAAACACTAGTGTGTGGGTTTTCTACAGTGAACATTGAAAAGGAGAGCTAATAAAATCATGACCTTCTTTTTTATGACTGTAGTATGAAACAGTACAGTGCAGTATAGTATAGTATAGCATTAGTATCAATAGGATATTAATATAGCATGGCATAGTAGAGTATAGAATACCATAGCATAGCATATTACAGTACACTATATGACCAAAAGTAAATGGTCACCTGACCATCACACCCATATGCGGTTCTTCTCCAAACTCTTTCCACAACGTTGGAAGCACATAACTGTATAGAATGTCTTTGTGTGCTGTAGCATTACAATTTCCCTTCACTGGAAAATCTGTTCCAGCATGACAATGCCCCTGTGCACAAAGCGAGCTCCATGAAGACATGGTGTGTTCAGTTTGGAGTGGAAGAACTCGAGTGTCCTGCACAGAGCCCTGACCTCAACCCCAATGAACACCTTTGGGATGAACTGGAACACCAACGGGGGCAGCCGTGGCCCGATGGTCCGAGAGTCGGACTCGTAACCCGAATGTGAACCCAAAGGTCGTGGGTTCGGGTCTCAGGTCCGGCAGGGATTGTAGGTGGGGGGAGTGAATGACCAGAGCTCTCTGCCACCCTCAATACCACGACTGAGGCGAGACCCTTGAGCAAGGCACCGATCCCCCAACTGCTCCCTGGGTGCCGCAGCTAAAATGGCTGCCCACTGCTTCGGGTGTGTGTTCACGGGTGTGTGTGTTCACTACTGTGTGTGTGTGCACGCACTTGGATGGGTTAAATGCAGAGCACAAATTCTGAGTATGGGTCACCATACTTGGCCACAAGTCACTTCACTTCACTTCAACAGCACCTCAGGCCTCCTCACCCAACATCAGTGCCTGATGTTTCTGATCACTAATGCTCTTGTAGCTGAATGAACACAAATCCCCACAGCCATGCTCCAAAATCTAGTGGAAAGCCTTTCCAGAAGAGTAGAGCTTATTATAACAGGAAAGGGGGAATCAGAAAGAAAATATCAATGTCATGGTCAGGTGTCCACAAACTTTTGGCCATATAATGTATATTACTGTATCGCATAGCATAGGAAAAGATTTGGGCTTTAGTTCTTTGTTACAGGTGATGTAGACATCCATTTCATTTTAACAACATTAGCCTCATAGCTCCAGTGGGAAGCTAAATGAGGAAATTTGGAATAAAGTTGATTTTTATTCACCATCCAGCAGCTGACTGGGTGATCTTCAGCTGGCTACTTTTGCATCTTCTTCATTTTATACCAGCAATAAAGGCACCTTTTACAAATGATCTTGTCATATTTCTTGTCCTTGGAAGCATGCTAACACCAAATAAATATTTCTTCTCACAAAGTCATGGTTATATCAGTATACATTTTATTTTTGCCCTTAATATTCATTTGTCATAAATAAATATACATAGAAAACATTCAACGGTTATATTACAAGTCTTGTATATTACAAATAAATTTTCTGTCTCAGTACTACTACCTCACAGGAAGTGAAAGACCCTCACAGCTTGAAATTGGCTGACCTTGATGAGCAAGTGCTGATGTTTCTTGTCATAACAGATAATCATCTGATATACAGGTGCACAAAGCTCGAGAGAGACACATCTGTCTCACTCTCTCACCACTGACTTGTCACTGACTCACATGGGCAAAATGATCCCTCTTGATGGCAGTGGCAAAACCCATCTTATATGGATGAAGAGAATTATAAGGGACCAATATACACAAAACCCAACACTCATACTAGAATTATTTGTCAGCATTTTTAGAATCAAGGGGTGAATTACTTTTTGGGATAATGTTCTCTTGCCTATTCAAGATCTTCATATTCTTGGGGCAAATGAGTGAGCTAAGACTTGCTGACTTATACAAAGCTGGACCATTTCTCAAGGACAATGATTGAGGGCTTTGAAAGTTATGGGGCATCAAGGGTTTTTTCTCAACTGAGTGCACTTCTTCAGAGTTCACGTCTTCCACAAGGATTTGATAGTTTCGTCCACCATTGCTGTCCCACAGTAGTGTATTGCCTGATCCAGGACGGAAGGACACACAGAACTCCAGACGATCCTGAACATTTGGACAGGAAGGCACAGGAACATTAAAGACAAACAGTTCTGTCTCCAAGCTCCCAGACTTCTGTTGGATAGGGGTACATGGGATGTCCTGGTGGCTTCTCCATGAGTCGTACGTGATGCGGACATGCACGGCTTTCTCGGAACTGATGTTGCAGACCCTCACTTTTCCAAACAGTGATCCATAGATCAAGCTGCAGCTTTCCAGACGCACCAGAGATTTTACCAGACTCTCAAGGAACGATGGTAAATCAGCGGAAGGCTGAGAGAACCCCAACCGGAGACGAGGCTTCTTTCTTTGCACAAATGACTCAGTCTTTATCTTGACAGGTGGAGAAAGCTCCTCCACATCAGATATTGAGGGATCCGAATTGAAGATCCGCACTGCAGTAAGGGCCAGTCCTTTATCGTCTGCGAATACCACTCGTTTTTTCTTCTTGAGTGTCCCACTAGGGCTCGTACAACTTAGGGCACTCACTGGAGAGGCAGGAATCTCAGGGAATATAGCAGCTTTGGGCCGCAGAGATTCAAATGTTCTAGGTCTAGTAACAGGACGACGGGATCTAAGTGTGGACATTCCTAAAAGTTGTTCCACTGAAGGATGGTGATTCAGGCACGAATGCATGGCCAGGTCCACTGGCATGACTCTAATTAGGAAAGAAGAAAACAATATTAGAGCAATATAAGAACGGAGAAGAGAGTGCCTACAATTCTTTGGTTTGAATAAAGTTGATATAGTTGAGTGGAAAAGTACAAAATGAATCAATTAATTGAACATTACCAAACGAGACGTTTAGTTTATTAGGTTTCACAGATTGTTCTCAATTATCAAAAACATTAAAACAGTACAATACACTTGACATGTCTGTTTTAACTCTTATAAACTGCTGTCTTTAAATTAGGCCTGTAATCAGGGAGTATTCTGTCAAAAATGCATTTTCTTCAATACTTTCAAAACTATTCTCTGTTCATTTTGCTATAAATTCTTCATTGCAACTTTTGCACTCAACTTTATGTCAGTAATAGCAGGTAAAGTATCCTTTTAAACAATTTAGTTGCCAAGTGCCTGAAGGTAATATCTACTGTACATACATAGCTATGCACACAATGTTTCCCCTGTCTAAACATGTCTGATTTGAAGTATAAAGAGCTCCTGAGAAGTTGAATCAGGAATGTCAGAGCAGGGAAACAAAACTAAGCTTTTGTGCAGTGTGCAGGAGTGATGGAATTTGATATTTGATATCACTTACTTGGCAGCACTCATTCCTGTGTCAGCAAAAAACAGCGTATCTCACTGAAATGTCCACTGAAAAGAAAATACAAAAAGTAAATTTAACTGAGGTCCAAAAGTATTGAACTCTGAGTTCTGCTTTTTTAATTTCTGGCCATGTTAGGTCAGCAATAAGGAGAATGTGTAAGCTACTCACCCAATGCCTATGCTGTTCAGCAGCAACTTTGTTTTGGTCTTCTGAATTTGACTTGTGTCTTTACTCTACAAGTCTTATAAAAACACTACAGCATGAGCCTGTCAACGCACTGCTTTGTACTGTCTGCAAGCATCACCCAACATGCCACATGATTATGGGTGTTTTCGATGAGTTGCAACACTGTCATGCAGGAACAGCCCAACCTGCATTATAACTCCACCCTATAGAAGAGTTTAAACAATGTCCTCACTCAAAGGTAAATGTATGTTGTCATGCTGAAATGTTGCCAGGTTACTAGGAATGCTAACATGAAAAAAAAAATCTGGCAGTATAGAAATATTTTATTCTTTAACACACATGATAAACAGATTTAAATATGTTTTAACTGTGCTTGGTGATAATATAATCAGTTTAAAAAATATTTAGTCATCAGACTGCAGCAGCATGAAAAGAAGTGTAGATTAGATGATCATAGTAATTAATGTCTTTTTGTAGAATATATATTTGCATATAAAGGACAGCATGAAATAGATAAAACTGTATATATATACATGGAAATGAAAATTTCTATATAGCATATTGCACAAAAGTATAATGTATACTGCAAACTATTCCATGTAGTACAGTCTTAGAAAAGGAGTTCTTCAAAGGTTATTCACTGAGTGCTTTGTATAGTTAAGAGTTCTTAGCTTCTTAAAATTTCTAAAAAGAAAACACAATTGCTTGTTTCCTACAAAGAACCTTCTATCTTGACATTTTTTTCTATGTGTATAGTATAAAATAGCATAGTATAGCTAAGAATAGCATAGCATAGAATAGTATACTAGTACCAAATACTGTATATAGTAATCGAAGTAACACACAGTAGACCATACGTAGCATGGTATAGTACAGAATACCATAGCATAGTATGACATAGCAGCAAAGCATAACATAGTATAGCATAGCGCAGCATAATATATCAGCATATAGTAATATAGCATAGCATAGTATATAATATAGCATAGCATAATATTTGAGTATATAGTAATAGCATAGTAGACCATAGCACGGTATAGCAACAGTAGCATAGTATAGTCCTGCATAGTACATCATAGTGTACGATAGCATAGTATTGTGTAGTACATGTAGTACCATATAGTATGGAACTGTATAGCATTGTATAGTAGAGTACCTCATCAAATGTAATAGCATAGTATAGTATAGCATAGTATAGTGTAGTACAGTAAAGTATGTACTGCATATTGCACCATAAAATGCTCTGACTGGAAGAGTCTGCAGTTTACTATTTGCTTCCATTACATGCAGCAAAGTTAAGTTCACTGTATATGAATTTAGTAAATACATTAAACTATATTATTGACTTTCTTCATTAAAAATAAATAAGCAAAACATAAGAAAAAAAAAAAAAGAAAACCAAGTTTAGGACTAAAATATCCTGATATGTAACATAATACATGATGCCATCAATCTTTACAAGAATCCCTCGAACATCAGATTCAAAAACGCCTGGTGTATTATCATGCAGCCAAATTCAGACAAATTTTCCAAACAAAACATTCTGGACCTGTGAAACTTTGTTATTGCCTTTATTGAGTTTTAACTGTTTTATTTATTTTAAATATTCTTTACCCAACCTATGCAACAACCATCTGTTTATTTATGTTAATGGAAGGTGAATAGATTTTACATGTGCAGCCTTATATTTGATCAAAGGCACGTAATAAGAGATTATTTAGAGAATTAAAAAAAAATGCTATTTACTATTACTATTTGGATATAAAGATAAAACAATATTTGTTTAACGTTAATAATTGTGTAAACATTTTGCTTGTTCTCTTGAAGGGTGCCAATACTTCTACAGTTTTATTTTTTATTGCAATAATATCATGATTGTCACAGTCGTAAAACGAGTTTTTGGGAGTAGTGTGTGTGAATTTAAGAGTACAAATTTGGGTGTGTGAGTACGAGGTGTATGTTCTTTGCTGCCACTCCAAACCACTCCTTATAGATGCACGTTGTTTCTGTGGTAACAAAATATGCAGATCTCGTGAGACTTTCACAAGGACAGGGTTCACCATGGAACGTTGTTGGAAAGTGCATTTGTGCCCACGGGTGCCTTGAAGGAGAGGTGGTGGTGTGTTGGGGGAATGAAGGGGGACGGGTATTGCATAACAGAAACTGTCGTTTAGGTCTCACGGTGTGTTCTGATATGTTTTATGTTTAGATTGTGTTCCCAATAATCTCCTGTGAAACCCAGTTTTTATTTCACTTAAAAATAAATACGAAGTGACCCAAATTATCTTTCTCACTTCTGTTCCCAAAGGCACAGCTGTAGATTTGTATGGCTCACTGATAATAATTAACAAAAGATGTGAATGTTCTGTGGAACAGGTGTGTGTCACCATCCCTAGTAACATAATACGTAAGCATGTTGGGACACCCTTCGTTTAACGTCAGCCAGAAGAATGCAATCACACCACAATCTTTTTCTTCACAAAAGCAACTAGGGACAAAGATGTTTGCATGCAATGTTGCAATCAGACCCCTTTTTTTTTATAGAATAGGAAATTATATGTATTAATTTAATTAAAATGAAGCCATTGTTGCTGGCTTTCTCTGTAATAATCACAGTGAATATAATCAACTCACAGAAAAAGTATTTGCACATAAAATATAAAGTATAAAAACAAATATTACACATTATGGTTCAAAATTTCAAGCTAAACAAGATTAATTTTTTTTTAAATAATATTTTCTCTTAATCATATGTTGCAAAGTTGTTTTGTAGAAGAAAAAGAAAATGGGTTTGCTTTTAAAATATTTTAAAGAAGAAGTGCCAAAATATATTGCTTTACAAGAGCAATAAGCATTGAAGAAACATCCTAAATGCTAGCAAAGCATGAATGGATGGAGGGATGAACATATAGATCGCACACACACACACACACACACACACACACACACACACACACACACAGACAGACAGACAATCACACTTGGCATGATTATAGTCAAAATCAAATTTACAATAACAAACAGGATGACCTCTCCCCTAAGGCACAGCTACAGAATGGTACAGTCTGTTCTAACAACACTGACAGCAAAGTTACAACTGTTACTGAAAAATAGCAACAAGCAGAAATTTGATTTACAAGTTTAACACTCAGATAATGATAAAATAGAGTGAAAAGAGCCAAAGTGAAGTAGACATGTGAAATTGAGTTACTGTCAAGTTCATTCTTTTCCTAAAGCATCGCATCCTGTAATGTTTTTTCCCCTCTTATACAACAGCATTTTGCCAATAAATGTATTTTTTAAATTAATTAACTAACAAAATATCATATTTTATCCTTTTGTAGTTACATTATTGTTGTGGATGTTCCTGTTATCACTTACATTATTGCAGCTATAAATAGTCATTCCCTCTTTAATAAGTTAATAAGACAAAGACTGCAGCTTGTCATGTTATTCAGAAACTGTCGGAAACCTTACTGACAGCTAAATAAAAAGTACTGACGATTTTGACTCCTTCCAAAAGTGTTAAATGAACATCTACAGAAAACTTCAACATATCAGTGAACACATTTGTATTATTTATGTGGCGCATCCGCCATACAAATCCCTGTTTGAGTGGATAGAAATGATAATGTATTAGAATGAGGGCATTAATATAAAGCTGTGATTTGCAGTTTCACTACTGTCAGAGCTGCTGTTATAGAAAATCAATCAGCACATTCTGAGCAATCTTAATTGAGAATTCAACAGTGCTGTGGTATAAAGGTGAAAAATATGAACACAGGATGACATTTAGGATATGACCAGTATGGTGTAGAACAATGCTCAGCTCTCATTCTACAGTTCATTTAATTTATCTGTGAAGAAAGCAGTCATGTTTATTTAGAAAGTTCCAGTCAGGGTCACTTGTTTCCACTGTTTCCTGTGCAATGTTTACATTTGTTTATCAGCATTGGTATAGAAGCTAATAGCTAAACAGTCTAATCATGTTTGAGGCATGTTGTTCAGTGAAGAAGAATGAAGTATTACTGTTGTAAGTGTAACAGAACCGAGTGCCTGAGTGCCGATTAATTGCAGAATTGGACTAGGAATTGAAACTAGGATAGGATGTTTTATAAAGTAGGTCTTGGCTCTGTTTCTTTAGATCACAGCCCACCCCTGCTCTCTGACTGAAATCAAGAAGTAGGTTACAACACAGAAGGTAAAGCATATGTTGTAAAAAAGAAAAAAAAAAGGAAAAAAAAGAGACACCTTAGCAAGTTAAAATATCTTGAATATAGACAAATGTGTCTTTTTAGCATATGTTACTCATAGTTTTTACTCTTATAAGGTTACAATAAACCAAATACTATATATGACTACTAAATCTATGTCTAGACCTTTTTTTTTTTGGTACAGATTTTTTAAGCTTGACATAATCCTGTTCTATTGGCAGATACATTTTCTAATTTGAATTGCATTAGAAAGAAGCAAAATGATCTTCTAATAGAAAAAGAAAACTGAAAGCTCGAAATGAGTAATCACATCTAAAAAACAAGCTGGACACTCATTTGTCTGTATTAAAGATATTTTCAGTTGTTAAGATCATTGTTTTGCAGTGCAGAAGAACCTATTAGAAGAAATCTATTACATTATCTTTATCATATTAAATACATATCTTTTCTTATATAAATATTATGTAAGATAAAAGGAGCTATTAGATGAATTGTAGAATAGGAATCCATGTATGATACAAACAGACAACAAAAAAACAAACAAATAACTAACTAACTAAATAGGACTGTGGGGTTTTGATAAAATTTTATTTATTTATTTATTTATTTATTTATTTATTTATTTATTCATTCATTCATTCATGCTTAGAGTTCTCTCATATTTTCAGTGTGAACTTTTTTTTTTAAAATAATCTTTTTTTTTCTTCTTCTTTTTTTTTTTTTTTACCCATCTTTACCAGCAGTGCCGATAATTCTGGAGCTACTATATATGTGCATATAATTGCCTTTCATATCTTAGACATATTGCACTGATTGAGTAATATATAGACAGTATATTGTACAATACATTTTAATATACACAAAGATACAAAAACATGAAAGGAGTAAAGATTTGAATAAATTAATTAGAATTAAATATTTAAAGAATATAAAGAGAAGGCTGTGCTACAGATACCTAGGTAATTAGAGATAAACAGATAACTGTAACAAATACACATTCTGCATGTACAGTAATGGTAATGCAGAATGTGTATTTGTTACAGTTATATATTGGAGTTCATGTATTTCACATATTTAATAGTATATATTGAGCATTAACTGTATAAAGCATGCCTCATAGCTAGGCTAGAGTATATACTGCAATGAAATATATATATATATATATATATATATATATATATATATATATATATATATATATATATATATATATATATATATATA
>CM040991.1:20632231-20650777 GCA_022985145.1 Pangasius djambal
AATTGTCCAGGGAGATTGCAAGATCCTGAGATGGGGATGAATCCCCTGGGATGAACAGCAGTTCAGTTTTGGTGGGATTAAGTTTCAGCTGATGAGCAGTCATCCATGATGAAATGTCTGCCAGACATGCTGATATCCGAGCTGAAACATTAGTGTCTGAGGGAGGGAAGGAGAAGATAAGTTGAGTGTCATCAGCATATCAGTGGTATGAAAACCCATGTGAGGATATGACAGCACCAAGAGATCGAGTATAAAGGGAGAACAGGAGAGGACCAAGTACTGAGCCTTGTGGAACACCAGTGGAGAGTCTGCGGGGAGCAGATGTGGATCCCCTCCATGTTACCTGATATGATCGTCCTTCTAGGTAGGAAGCAAACCATTGCCATGCTGCACCATGAATTCCTAGGCTCCTGAGGGTGGACAAGAGAGTCTTGTGATTGTTGAACATCCCATTCCAGATATAGTCCCCCTTTGCTGTTATAATAACCTCCACTCTTCTGAAAAGGCTTTATACTAGATTTTGGAGCATGGCTGTGGGGATTTGTGTTCATACAGCCACAGGTCAGGCACTGATGTTGGGCAAGAAGGTCTGGCGTGCAGTCACTTCCTGTTTTTTGGTACTTTTAGAGGTTGGGCCTAGAAGAGTGAGAGCAAATTGTTTTTTTTTTTTTAAGAAAAGACGAAAAGAGAAAAGATGCTTGTGATTGATCAACTGTTTACCACTGATATAATGCAAGTGATAACATAACAGGAACTAATTTGTTCTGAAATGATCCACAACATTAAATGTAACTATAAACCATTAAAAAGTGTGATGTCATTCATTAATAAATGAAACATTATTATCGCTGGCAAATTGCTATGGTATAAGCAGAATAACACACTTTGGACCATACAGTTATATGAATATAACACATTTCAGGGTGTTAACACATGACCGACATGTAATAATTTCATAAAAACAGCACGGTCTATTGTGCTTTATTCCTTACATATCACAATACAGCTTTTACCCCTGAATCTTGTGATGCTAACATAAAAATATGCCATTTGAATTGGCTTTTAAGGAAAAAAGCACACAGCTGAGTTCTTTCAGCTGTGGGCAGAACTAATTTCTGGGTTGGAAAAACGTAAGCAAAATGTTGAACTGAAGAAAACGGTCAGATCAACTGCACAGCAATTGTGGCACTTTTGTTTTTTTTTCCAATTGTGACATTTTTGAAAACAACAAACTGAACCTTTAAATGTGTTTTTCCAGACATCAGATTTTTATATTTGTTATTCATTTTAATATTTTTAATGACTTCTGCCACATTTATCCAAAACAAGCCATAGGTTTATCTTCTGTTTACTTTTTAGCCTGTCTATATCAACACTTATTTATTTAATTTCTATTTTTTTTTAAATGTATCTTTTTCTATATTTTAGATTTATCTCTACAGGCATACACTGCGCTGTGTGTTGTAGATATGAATAATTTATTCAAGCCCCATTCAGAGGGTTTTTACATGGAGTTGTGTGTGTAAAACCACTGTGTGCAGCCGTGTAATACATTTTATTACTAAAATTGCTTTAAAAGAACAGATGCAGCAAATATCTAATATACACATGAGGCGATTTAATCAAAAATCCATTCCAGCTTTTAATAATGCAGCACTTAACAGTGTGGGAAATGGCGAGAGGTGATCAAGATGTATCTTATTAACAATCGCATTTCACTGCAGAAGAAGCTCAGATACTCAAAGCTCAATTTTCGAAACAACTAACACCTCATCTTTTTTTTTTTACTTTTTTGAGAAAGCATTTACATAATATACATAAGGTGATAGAGTTCAGAAGAGTGCAGTTCCAATAAACTGGCAAATAATTTCAGGAATTGTTGATGGTTAGAAGTTTGAAAGATAAAATTGAGTGTAAGCAGTTGGAAAAGCCGCAGTAGCATCCATTGACCTATTAGCCTCGGATCATACTGGCTGGCGTATGGTGGAGAAATTCTGTAATGAAGTTGCCAGAGTAAGTTGACAGAAAACATAATGGCTCATTTCCATCAACAGCAAGTGTACATGGCACATGCCTCATTTACATTGAGAGATATCACACACATAAATCCTCAGAAAAATCTGTTCAATATTCATACATGAGTCTTTGATCGCCGAGAAATAGATACAGTGTGTATAGAGTTGAAAGAAAAAGGCAAGGAAAAAATGCACAGGAGAAAAGATCGAGGGAGAGAGAAAATTCATAAAACTCCACAAGACACTGTTGGATCAGTGAAAAGCACACTTTGTATTAGCAATTCCTCTTGGCGCCCATTGATCACTTGCCAGGGACTTTGAATAAATGCAAGGACTTTCCATATAAATTCACTCCTGACTGTTAAAACTTTAAAAAGGACCTCCAGGTGACAAGGACATGCCAATACCAAACTTTTAGCCAAATGAAAAAGACTGCCTTTATGGGACATTATTTACTTAGTATTATTAATACTGCAGATATAGAAAGTTCATAGAAACATCAGAAATATTACACAGTTCCAGGCTGTGGCAGCTGGTGGTTTTCAAAATAGCGGGAGCACAGGTGTGTGTTATTGTCCCTGGTGGCCTAGTGGCTAAGGAGCCCACACTCCTTCCTGGGCAGGGAACCAACCCAGCCACCGTGTACTCTCAGTGGCGGTCCCAAGCCCGGATAAAATGGGAGGGTTGCATCAGGAAGGACATCCAGTGTAAAACCTGTGCCAAATCAAACATGGAGACCAATGATCTGCTGTAGCGACCCCTAACGGGAGCAGCCGAAAGAACAACAACAACATGTGTCTGGGTCATTCCGTGAAATCGGTACATTTTGCATCCCAGAGAAATAATCTGTCATAAAATCATTATAATATCAAATACATGCATGATTTGAAAACATAACATTAGTATGTCTTCTATTATCAACACTACCTCAAAATTAAGTAAATTAAATATTATTATCCATGGTTAAATTTGCATTTATGTTGATAAGGCAGGGATTTTGGCCTGTCCCTCACTATGAAAGTTATTTTTCAGCAGGTCTTTTTAATTGTAAATTGTTTTAAAAAAATTATACAATTTTCACATTTGTATATTGTTCTAAAGGTAATCTCATTGTTAAGCCAAGTTTTCAGCATGAATACATGTAATCTTTATAAAATTTAAATCATTTTATCAGTGTCCCCTGATTTCAAGTCATCCCTGTTACTGACAAAAAAAAAACCCTGTAAAATAATGGCACATTCCAGCAGTCACATAATTTACAGGAAGTTACATCATTTACAGGAAGAGGATTTCCAACATTTAAAACACAAGTAAGTTTCTCTCTTCTATGATGTAGAATTTTGTTTTTTTTATGAGATTGATGGGGGTGGGGACATCATTCAGCATCATTACTGTTACCAATTTTTAACATATTTATTAAAATAATAATTTTTGTATCTTGATATTTACCATATCTACAAGTAATATCCTTTCAAACTGTATGACATCTGCTCTTGTGACCTTGAACATTAGCTAGCTAAGGGCAAATTAGCTTGAAATCATCAACATCTAAGTAACAGGAGTGACATTGATTAGGTTTCACTCTAGTCACACAGTTTTAAAAGTTTATTTAGATAAATTGCTAACATTTTTAAAAGTTATCTTGTGTGTATCATTGAGCTGATAACCATATTATGCAGTGTGAGTGCTTATGAGCATTTATTACAGTCTTATATTTAATGACTTAAGGTGATACTACTGAGGTTGCTGTCTTATTTGCTAGCTAAAGATAATGTAATATTGTTGTTTTGATTAAATTGTTTATATTTGTACTTCAATACACTTTACAGATGCTATTAGTACGCCATTAAGTGCAGCAGAAACGTAAAGGCGTTGCTCGTCGAGACCAAGATCCTGAGAGAAGGGCAAAGTACCTTGAATGGGAGAGGAAGAAATGGAGGAGAGACAGAGAACAGGGGAAGAAGAAATCCATACATGAGTGCAGTGAGAGGGAGCAGAGGTTACAGCGGAGAAAATGGAGACAAGCCCAGGCAAAGAGCAGAGCAGCAAAAAAGGCAGTTTCAGTTGCACTCAGCTTCCTGCGTGACCAAACTCCAAGTCAATCTAGTGCAGTTGACCGGACCAGTACAGGCATCACTGGAAAGTGGTGTGTGGTCAGGTACGATGGTGACATTTACCCAGGTATTGTCATTGCAACAGATGACACCGACATCCTGGTCAAATGTATGCACAGTGGAGGTCCAAATAAATTCTATTGGCCTATTCATGATGATGTTATGACGATGTACTCCGCTTCATCCCAGCCCCACTTCCAATCGCTGGTCGCCATGTGGCGATCCAAAGAGATATATGGTTGGATCTTATAAAGTAAAAGGAGAGAATTTTCATATTCATTTGTGCAGTAATTCTCCTGTTCTGTTATGAACAGATGAGCTCCGTTTCTTATTAACATTAACTATAGTATGGCTACATTCTAAGTTTTACATCTCATTTTCCTATGGTGCTACCTCCCTCAATGACAGGAAAGTTTTAATTTTCTAATATTATGTTTGTACAGCTGTTAGTCTTTAAACTGTTACACAAAGGTTGGACACTTGCCAGAAGTTCTCAGATTTTCATGCATTTACTTTAACTTGCCTTAGGGTAAAGTAGGCCTATGTTTTCAGTTTTTAATGTGAAGACGATACACTTTCATATATATGTGATGATTTGTATTGTTCTCAGTGTTTCACTCATCTTCAGTGAGACATGTAACATGTGATAAGTGTTAACGGTCTGGTCATGTTGCATGTTCACCATGTTATTATTTACCTTAATTAATTTGATGGAGTTTTTACCTAACTCGATGTGAATTTTGATACCTACTTCAAAAGAGACTTGTGATGTGTGAGGTGTTTATGGTCTGGTTTTACTGAGGATCAGTTTCAATTAAAGTAACGTTCTTTTAAATCTCTTGTTAATGATGTGTATGTGTAAATGCAATGACACAAGAGCTGTAAGGTGACTACAGAACCTCACCCCTATCTTGTAATGTTAAAGAAAATGAAAACAAATACCAGCTAAAAGAACTTCTCAAGATATAAGATTCCGACTCCAGATCCCTCAAAACATTTCTTAGAATTCAATGTGCTTCACTAATATAGCTATGCAAATTCCATGCTAAATTAAATTAAATTAAATTAAATTTAAAGTATGGTATAATAATAACATCAATAATAAATGCAGTTATGTTTTTAAAAGATACAAATATGTACAGTGTGCTGAAGAATGTGTCCCATCATCCCTGTTACTCTTGTCAGTCCTGTTACTTCATATGTCAGTCCTGTTACTTCATATGTCAGTCCTGTTGCTGTCAATAATTTGATAAAAATGTAAAAATGACAATGACCACCCAGGTATTACCATTCCAATTAACACTGTAAAATGTTTCCGAAAAGACCTTTTATTCAATACCTCTCTCATAAAAATACTTATATGTCTTAATTTATATGTGGTCTACTTTTACAATTTAGATTTTCTTGGTCATCTGAAAGATAAAATTGAATGTTTAAAAATATATTCATAATCAGAAATAATCCCAGTGAAAAGAGGGACTGATGTACTGTTCGTACTTGTGTAAACTGTTACACAATTCTATTTCTAAATATTTTATATAGTAACCATTTTGTCCGTAACAGGGCTGACAGATAAATCGTATCAGGAAGTAGATAATATGTCGTAAAATAAATAAAATAAATAGCCTGAGATGTCAGCATATAATTTATTGTCACTGTAAGATGTCTTCTTTCCATAGATATTTTAAAAATGGAGAAAAAAAAGATTTTATTTTTAAGATTTTCAAAGTTGAAAATGTACCGATTTCGTGGAATGACCCGTCTGTTATTGAAGTATATAATTTGTGTGTTCTATTTTTTTCTGTTTAATCCTTAGCATTAGAATTAAGAAGCATCCTCATAAGTAAAAGCATTAAAAGTTTTCTAAAAATGAATAACCATGGCTTCTGTAGCAGATCCAGTTGCAGCCAATCACATGCATTTATGTAAATTATATAGTTTATGTAACTTATCGAGTATATAGAGAAACTCATCTTGAAAAGAAAAGAACTAACACTTTGTTAGGTTCTTCATTTCTTTTACCCTCTCTCACCTGATTAATGATGTGGTGACTTGATCATCAAAAAACTGATGATGGAAACAATGTTTACAGATAACTGGATAAGTGCGAGTTTATTCTCTGCTTCAATTTTATGTAGCTGAGCCACACATTTTAGTCGAATCCTCCTGATCAAGGTGTTTTGTAAAGCTGAAGTTAAATGAGCTTAAACCTTAGTCCATCGAGGGACATTCTATGTTGCACGAGTTTAAAATTCCAATAAAATACGATAAGGGAAATCTCTGCCCAAGGCTTTTTTATTTGTAGGAAAAGTTTGTGTAAGAGCTGAAAGGAAAGAATGTGAGAGGGATATGAGTTTCTACCTCACTGAGGTTTGCTGCTCATTTCACCTGACAGATAAAAAAAAAAAAAAACCCTGAAATCTGCCACACATGGAGTCAAATACATGGCTGCAGATTTCCGCTGCTTTTGGTCTTCATCTGCAGGCTGTGCACGTCGGCGGAGCAGCAGGAGCGTCTGCACAGCGGGGAGCCTGATAGCTGTTAGCTGCTGGCTCAGAGAGAATCAGCCTCCTGACTGCATGGTGTTCATGATTGCTGCTATCTGAACAGGTTTCTGTGTCAGGGTCATGTGCCTCTAACAACCCCATCCAGCGCTGTGTGCAGGGGTCCTGTGGGTCCCAAAAGAACCTGGGAATTATGGAATGGTTTTCCAATTATGACAGGATGTATAGAAAGTGAAAAGCTGGAAAGAAACTGAAAACCTTTCACGTATCCTTCTCTTTTTTCTGCTATTGTGCACATAGTGGAAAAAATACATTACTTGTCTATGGTGACATGACTTTTCTTATTGTGTGTCATTCATACATGTATGAAACTGAAGCATTGTAAAATTACGTTTAAATCTTTGACAGGTCATTGTCTATAGAAATGGTAGTGTATAATGTGAAGTGGTTTATGAAAGCACTAACCCAAGCTTAAAGCTTAAAAACATTTTATGATTAAAAAAATCATATACTTGTATATTAGTTATCTATATGTGCCATAACTTTGTATGTAAGAAAAAAAAAATACAAGCAGAAGCAACTTGCATTTACAATCTCTAACAGTACAATGCTCTTGTTGTTGAAATCTTCCACAGGACACCTACATTTTCTGTAATATTAGCCTCATTCGTAGGAGAATATCATGAACTCTGTGCAACAACGACAAATGCAGTTCAGGCTCTGCTACTTCAAAGGTGGCAGGTTTTTTTTTTTTAATCAGAAGTTATCAAATCAGCTTTTGGCTATTCCTGACATGTTAAAGGAAATTGCCAGATTGCAGGATTGCAGGCCAAAAAGCCAAAATCTGATATTCTAACTTGGGAAACAGAGCCGCAGGAAATGTGCAGAGCTCATATTGCAGTTTTAAAGCGAGTGTGTACTACACAACTTTCATACAGATGCCTGAAATATTTCCACATTTTGCAACTTCAGTAAAAGCATCAAAGCGTCAGGATCCTTGTGTGTATCGTGTCCCCCTGAGTCATGATAATCACAAACTAATAACTTGTAACATAAGGCTGTAAAATTATAGTTAATTAGTCTTGAACATAATGATAATTTAGGGTTATGATAAAATACCTTACGTTGCTAAACAATATAAATACATCTTGAAGTATCATTTTATAAAATATTAATTCAGTTCTTATGAATGTATCATGAAGGCCCAAAGTAGATGTCCTTCAAAATAAACTTTTTCCGAAAAAAAAAAAAAAAAATCCTGTATTAGATTTCAAAAATACTTGTCAGATTATTAAGATTCAGATTTTTACTTATTACTCAGAGATTTTTCTTTGGTAGAAGCATCCATTAGGACCACCATATTTAAACACACAAACAATATATATTTAATGTTGTCATAAGATATTAAATTGACGTCATGCAATTGTAATATATGCTATTTTATCATGCTATTTTATTAGCTATTTTGAGTTGAGTCTGCTTTAAAGTAAAGGGCAAGCTGGCTGAGCACTCATCTACTATGGTTCCAGCTCACTTTTACATGTTCACCTCCCTGCAACGCCACCAAAAATCAGTGGATTTAACTGAGATGATACTATTAATTACATTTCAGTGTGATGTATTGTGGTTTCAAGGTCAAAGTCAGAATTTCAGGACAGGACATTTGCTTCTTCTAGGAAACTTTCTTGCAATCCGGCTCTCAGAATAAGGAATAATATCTGGGGAAAAAATGTTCTATACATTTGCAACAGCCTGGTAAGCCCTAAGAGGTGTTTAGATGGCCATGTAACAGCCTCTAGCCTCTATAGAAAGAAATACAGGCTGCCTGGAAAGCTTTTTGCGCTGGATGTTACTCCCATTTTTGCAATTTACTGTGATTTGATGTACGGTAAAAATACTTGACATGGTGGGGTGGAAGACAGGGAATGAATATGTGAAGTGGGCCAGGAACAGGTGGTACAGAAACCTGAGGGATGTCATCCACACACACACACACACACACACACACACACACACACACACACACACACAAAGGTCAGCTCTGGGAGGAAATATCCTCCTCCTTTATCCTGCCATTTGTCCCTATAACACCTTCATCTCTTAGAGTAAGATTTTCTTTGGCCACCTGATTCACAAGCTGGCTTTCTTTCTGATTTTGTTGGCGCTTCCTGATGACTTTAGTTATTTCTGAGATGAGCTGTCGCACCTCTCTTGATTCAGCCGAGTGTGTTGTGCTGATGAGCTGGACACACTCTTTGAGATTGCTTCTGGCTGAACCTGACCCGCCACCACGTCTCACCTCACAAACCCCAGATACGTATTTTTTTTCTATCTAATCATACAGGTCATTTTCTGAAGAAAGGAGACTGGGAGGAAAAAAAATCATGACTTGATCATCCAGCAAATAAAAGATCCCACAGTTCCATCTCGTGCTTTGTAAGCTTTATCTTGCATTTGTGTTGCTTGTTGTTTATCTCTTGTGGGCATGTAGCAAATGCTACTGTTGCTACTCGTGGGTATGTACCAGCCGTGCAGCATTTTTCTAGTTCCAATGAGAAATTGGAAGTTTTTCTTTGATTTTTGCATGTCAAACAATAAATGGGAATTGATTGCAGTTGTGAGCGGGAAACTGAAGAAACATCGGACCACACATGCCATAGGATTGGTCTGAAAAAAAAGCTCATTTGAGCCTTTGACTTGGATTTGTCCTTATTTGTGTTAAATTGAGAAAATCTCAACTCACATGTCTCTTGTTACTGAAACTGTGACTTACCGTTACAGTAACCATAGATCTCTCGAGGCCCCCCATTTCTTTTTTTTGCATCGAGTCTTCTGCCACTTCACTCACCTGATGAAAAAAAAAATCATTTAATTTGCTCAAGTGCTCAAGTGATTCTTTTTCAAGTGATTCACTTGAGCTTTTCAGACTTTAATTTTCTTTCAGACTTTTATTTCACTCTCCAGAGTTATACCGCTGTTTACGCTCTTTATTTAGACTCTCATTCGGATTTCTTTCTTCATTGCTCATTATTTTCCATGCTGAAAAGTGTTTTGAGAGAGAGAGAGGGAGCAAGCTTGCAGAAGCTTGTGATGGCCCCACAGGTGCCAGGCATGCTTCTATCTCTCTCTCTCTCTATTTATGCTTGAGGGATTCCTCAGGGCAGGGATGGAGAGGGAGGAAGAATTAGTCAGGGATTATGGAGCTTTTCTCTCAGTATCTTTCCACCCAGACATACAGGTTCTCATCACAATTATAAATTACTACTTCATTTTGGGAGAACAGCTCTTGTTCATCCAGGAGACAACCAGACTTTTTTTCCCCCTTCTCTATAGGCAAGGAGTAAAGTTTTTACCTTTGACCCCCAGAGTTCTTATTTAAATAAAAGATTATGGGTTCCTAAAGGGTTATTTGGTTTGATCCTCTGGGTAAATCCTTAAAGCTCGTACGCATAACCCTACAATAAGGATTTCCCTTTCAGAGAGGGCCCCATGAAGAATTTCTTCAGAAGCTAAGTAAGGAATAAAACAGACTGTGCTTTTATAGGAAATTAATCAACGATGTTGTGGTGTGATGAAGCAGAGTTACTGTTACCAGCCTGAAGTTGATTATTTTCCAATGACAGCACATCACAAATTGTTTTATTCCTCTTATACCACAGCAGTGTGCCCATGTTTAGAATTTTCTTATTAATTCCAGAATGACATACTCTTTATTCATTTGTAGTTGCACAAAAATGTTTGTTCCTGTTCTCACTTATGTTACAACAATCATCCCCTCATCAGCTTCTCTTTTTTTCAGTCTCTTTTGAAGTTACCTAGAAAGCACAAACCAGAATGTCCTCTAACCCAAAAACATTCTCGCATTGGAAAAAAAATACAGCTTTACCTCTGACTGTTTCAAAGCGCCGACAATGGAGACTCCTTTCATGTTCTAGAACATGTTTTAGAAAGAGTTGATATGAAAAAAAAAATCTGATCTGATTTCGCTCATATTTAGCTGTAGTGTCTCACCATAGGCTCTTTGCTAACAGCATCTCATCTAGACAAAGGTGCTGATTTGAGATAAAGTGGGATTTTGTCGCTCTTCCTCTCTCACAGCATCCCTCGGATTTGTTGATAGAAGGTTTGCAGGGTGTTGTTAACTTCTTGTTCTCTGCTGTTAGCTAAGCTATCATAGCTGGATTCCCAGTTGCACTATGTTTAGCACATTAAGCACTTTGCGCTGCCATTATAGCTCTCTGCTCCTGCTGCTTAATGTAATGCTTGTGCCAGATCCCGATGTGCAACCCCCTGCTGTGCATCCTCCTGCCCTTCAGACACACCCTTACACACCACTGCGTTGATTCTTTCTCCTTCTTCTTTTTTCACGTGCAATTCACTTTCTAGGACCTCCCCTAGAGATTTGTTCTTCCGAAGAGCTTCTGCTGTGATTTATAAGTGGCTGTCTTCCATCTTATTCGTCGATATGGGTCATTGAGTAATTACAGAGCTAACAAAAGGTCTAGTGTTAATTATAGATGAGGCACTGGCATCTGGAGCCTGTCATCTCTCAACATGCTGGTGGAAAAAGTGTCAATCCCTAAAAAAGCAAGCCATGATGCGGCTCGGATACATCGACGGGAGGCTAAACATCAGAAGACCACAGGAGCGGGTGATTATTTTCGTGTAACAGCACGGTTCGAAGTGTGCTATACCATAGCAATTGGCCAACATTTACAATTTTTTTGTTTATTATTGAACAACATTTCATAATTTTTAACCTTCTGACTCCAGAATTCAAACAAGCTACAGTATAAATTTGATTAAAAGTCTAAGTCAGGCAGCATCAAATGATCAGTCAAACAGAGCAGCAGAGGACAAAAGGGGGTTAAAAAAAAGAGAATGTAAAAGCACTGAGAGCTGCACACTGAAAAAAAGGCAAAACCTTGCAAAGAAGTTGTGTGACTGAGCTCTTATACTGCGTTTGACTAAAGGTCTTAAGTCATAATTTCTCACCTCTAACTAGGAAAACATAAAGAAAGTCCCCTGAACCTGGAAATTTTATTCAAACTCGCAATGGTGTCCTCAGATTGAGTTTGGCAAGTGACATCAAAAGAGCTGTGGCTCATGGATCGGCAATGAATCCAGATGTTATACAGATATGAATATGAGGAGCACTAAACAGACACAGATACAGATAGAGGCATTGTGTTACACTCCTACTTATTAAGCTATTTGTGTTCGTTTCATGCTATAAATATGCGTGTGTGAGAAAATCGACACTGGACACTAAAGAGTGACTATGAGGACATGGTCGGCTCTCATGTCCTGCAAAATCCTGTTCACTCAAAGCACAGCATGTGTGAAACAAACATAGGACAGACAGCTACTGTGTGATTAATCACCACTGTCACACTCACATGCTCTCTCTCTCACACACACACACATGTACACACCCAGCAGCGATGCCATAACCCAGCACTCAACTAAGACAAAGACAGAAGGGCGCTGCTCCACAGACACACACTGAGGCTCGCTCCATGCCCCATCTCTCTCACACATCAGTTGTACTTACACTTGTAGGAGAGACGGATCACACACACTGCATAGATGGAGCATCTGTGTGCTCACATACACACAGCTAATATCTCTGTGTCTGTGTCTCGGTGTCTAAAGTACATTTGAATGAAGATGATGAAGACGAATGGAGATGCCATGAAAAATGATGAATTCAGACTCCTTTTATATCATGCAGGCACTGCTCTGGATCTTTTTTTAAGAAAAAAAGATCAGCTGATCCATTGAATAAAGGATTTAAATAATCTAAATTTAATGTTACATACCATTAAGTGCAACTATAAAAAGTCTGATGATAAAAAAAGAAACCCTACAGAAAGGCAGATGTGTTCTTTAATAAGTTAAAAACTGTAACCGTTGGCAAATTGCTGTGGTACAAGAGGAATAAAACACTTCAGGCTGAATTTATTGGAAAATAATCAACTTCAGAGTGTTGACAGTAATTCTGCTTCATCACACCATCCTGTCATTGATTATTTTCCTATAACAGCCCAACTCCAAGTGTTTTATTCCTTAAGATTAGGCTGTCTGTAAGTTTCTTTTTCAATGCCTTCTAAGAATTAGTGCACAAAAAAAAAAGGTCAAAAATATTCCCACATGCTGCTTAGCTGTTGTTCAGAAATCCACCTAATTAATGACATCTCAGTTTTATTATAGCAGACTTCTGAATCGCTTGTCAGGTTGATTAGGATTATTGACTGTGAAAGTGGGATCATTGTGAAAAATAGCCGCAGGACTGCAACACGCTGCTCAAGACACCTGTTTTGTGAATCTGAAATCAGAAACTGCGCTTCTTACTTAGTGAGGCATTCGAGTGTGTAAGTGTGGAACTTTTCTGATCTTTCTGTACTTTTACAGCATCTTCACCTCAGTACAACAGCCATCAGATCCTCTTGTTATTATTTTTATTTCCCACTCACACCAAAGTACCTCGCAGCATTTCAGAAAAAAAAAGAAAGAAAAAAAAAATCAAAGAGAAGCAAACCCGAGCTGTCGCGGACTGAATGCAGTTACATCAGCAATGCTTGATGTTTTATTTACAGCAGAATGTAGGCAGCGGATTACAGAGGCTGTTTAGTGCTAAACATATGCTTTCGCTGGTAAACAGCTCCGAAGATGAACACGTCACTTTATGGCACTTTATTTCTTGCTTTCATTTACATAAATTATAAATAAATATTACTGCTTCACCTGTATCTGAGGGCCATCTTCTCCGAGCTGACTGACTACCTCAGAACCGTTCCCGTACTTCCTGTGCATGACATGCGGTTTCTTTACATCTACTATTCATTCCCTTCTGGACAAACTATAATAAATATTTTCCCATATGCCTGAAACGACTCTCATTTCACTACAGAGCCCGCTATTTTAGGTGTCTGCCACTTTTTTTTTTCAATTTCAAGCTTGAAATTATCTGTTCTTTTGGCATATAATTTTTTTTGCATGATCCAAGGAATAAAAACAAAAAAAAAGCAGAAATATCTGGCAATAGAATAGGTCCAGCTAAAGGTTGCAGTAAAACAATAAAAACAAACAAACAAATAAATATTTTAGATAAACACTAGAATAACCTGTTGGTATAATTATATAGATGGTGTGTTCTTATAAAGATAACCTTTACGGGCACTTTTACACTTAATAGTCTTTTTGCTCAGTCGTTTGGCTGAGTGGTGTGTAGAACTGAAAACATACTTATAAAACTCTAACTCGTTTATCGGTCAGAAACAGAGCATGCAGAAATCTCAAAATCAATCAGACACACAGAACCAGCACTAAATAAAGATTTGGTCATTTTATACATCCGGTGTTTGTTCTTCTTTTTGTTCTTCAATCCAAATCTTCAATACAAATGGCAACACAGCTCTGTCCTTTGGCTCAGGTTGCATCAGTTTAGCAGCTCTCTTCTTCAGAAAAGGCAGGAAAAAAAAACCAAACACATGGCATGTTTGATTCACTTTCTTCAGTTGGGTTGATTTGGAGTCAAATTGCTTTCTCGCTGCGATCGAGTTCACTTGGCCACCTCGCTCAGATGCTCTCAGACCTGAATGTGATTGCTGCGTTGAGGGAGAAAACACACCAGGGTTCCAGTCCAACTGATTAAATGCTGCATATGTCAGTATGGGGAAAACAAATAACCATTAAATGTTCTACTTTTATTTAGTGCTTGTTTTTGTGTCCCTCTTATTCCTGCTATGTTAAAGTGCCTGAAAACTAATCGCCATAGCAACACAATCCCGCACTTTATACATCCTTCAGCAGTCATACAACATCAGAAAGGCCTCGTCTGCTACCATGGTGACAGCGCACACACGCTGACAAACAGCACAAGGATGTTTAAACCACAGCAGATGAGCTTGGACAATTTTTATTCTCAGAGCGGCTCAGGGCCGAGCAGTAATTAATATATTTGAAGGTGCATTATATTGTGATGCTCGGAAGCACAGCTCTCAACCCATTGAGGAGATAACAGAGCTAAAGTGCACTGTTCTTATATTACAATATGGAGGTGTGGGCGATGTTGAATAGCTTCCTGAGGAAAACACGCTAGCAGGTTTACATGAGTCATGCTGTCTATAATTCATTTGCACATACAGATTAGCGTGTAACATTGTGTACTCTTCATAAAGTTAAAGAACCCAACCTTAAGGCTTCCTTCATTCCTAGCATGATGCATACAAAAAAAAAAAAAAAATTATTACAGTTTCCAAGCATTAATCTGTATGCATCAGTAAAGCTATCCTACAATACACAGCTCTTAATATTTTGTTTTTTTGCATCTCATGCTTGGAAACTGACTGCCTTCAAAAGGCATGGAATGAAAGTTTACATTTTCAACAGAAACTTTTTCAGAAAAACTGACCTTTTCTCTTGTTTGATTTGTTGACAATTACATTTTGTTCTATTTACAAAGAAGGAAAAACAAGAAATAAAGAAAAAAGAAAAGAAATTTAGATTATCAATCACTGGTTTACTTGGCCCTTGAGACCCTTGAGGCGGCAACGTCACCTGCTGCACCACCATCGCCATGTCGATCATTTATCTTGCATTAATGATTGCATGATGAAATCAGAAAGTTTACACATAATTTGAATGTACAAGGTTTTTCACACACAAAAAAAACAAACATAAAATGCCATTGTCAATGGCCGTCATTTCCTTTGAAACTTTCTTGCAGAGTTCAGTGACTAGGGAACCCTGGAGGTCAACTAGGGTTCATAGAACAGGGTTATATACACACCGTAACACTTCGTCTAGCACACTAAAGGATTTATTCCTTAAATTCTTAACATCTTAAACTGCCCGGAGCTGTCAATACATCCAGAGTAAACTTTCCCTTTCACTTCACTGTAGTTACTGTAGAACCTTCAGAAAGCTAGAACTGTTAACATCCAAAGGACCTTTGGTGTGTAGAAAGAAACCGAAATGTATTAGCCCAGAACTTTTACTTATATTTTGGAATTGGATCTGGGGTTATGATTTACAGCCACATTTATTTGATTTGGTTTATTTGGCAGATGCTTTACTTGGTTTTCACAAAAAAAGGCACAGAAAACATAAAGGAGGAGGAACGTTACGTTTTAGCAGAGAACGTGTCTGTGTGGATATGATGGGTCAGTTAGTGTAGGAGTGAAAGTTGGAAGCAAGAATAACTGTTGTTAAAAGTTTGAGGAAGATGTGAAAATCTAAAAATGTATTATATAAAAATGCATTATATAAAACTTTTTTTCCCCTAACAGTTTGTATTCCTTCGCATTCTGTTAGTTTTTTTCTTTTTTTTCAGCTATTTTTACTTGGATAAATTTGTACTTGTTCCTCGGCAATTAGGCATTTCATATTTTCATGAGTGTTCATTTTAATGGGTATTAACTGCATCTTAAAAAGAAAACGCCTGAAATGTGTCTTAAGCTATATTAGTGCAGAAAATAAGGGAATCTCTATCAACAGATTTGCTAATATCCATACATTTCCCAAAGTTCACTTGTAAATATGTTGCTTGTAGCAAACATACAAACTCATCACCAGTCACATTAGAGATTATCAGGAGTATTAGAGCAATATCAGGAGTTTGAGGTAAGCAATCCGGTCATAGTTCATGTGCCACTACCGAATGAGTCGGCTCTTGTAGGTGAAAGTTCGTAGGAGGAAAACTGTTACTGCTTTTTTTTTTTTTTTAATAGATTTTTTACATTGCAATGCAAATCTTGTTAATTAAAAAAAAAAAAAGCTAGAATAAGATACCATGAAATTTCAGGCACAATGAGAATAAACAATTGTCAAAATGTCCCAAAATGTGTCTGGTTTAGAGAAAAAATCAAAATAAAAAATATAAAAACCACAACATCAGTAAGCAATTTGGGAATCAAGTCAAGAGTCAAATAATCTGACTCACAAAAAGAGCCGAAATTCTGAAATTAGGTATGCAATTTTTATTTGTATAAGTTTCATTTGCATAAGTAAGTACAAATTTGTGAAAGATACAAAGTTCCGACACAAAAAAACACTATACTTGTAAGAAAATTAATAATCAATAGGCAACGTTTAGTTGTGAATCTTTTTTTTTTAAACAAGAAACAAACAAAAAAACTATTCACCTGTTCGTGCTTGCATTAAAAATAACTAAAAATAATAATAAACAAACAAAAGACTGGCAACGAATCATGGCGCAAACGTGGCCGTTATCAGATTAGCCCACATTTTACCAGCACTCTGGCTTCACAATATTATATTTTTTTCTATTTGAACGATTAGGAAGAAAATCATTTATAAAAGGCTGAGTGCTTTTCATCCATGGTGGACAATCTCTTTTCCACCTATAGGCTAAATGCAGGCTGGGGAGATCACTATCGCCGCGCCGGTGGCTGGGGGGAAGATCTTATCACCATCACCAAAGAGAGGCTCGATTGAACATTAAGCGCAGCACATGATGCTGGGTGTATTGTTTGCACAAACTGACCACATGGTCTTTCTAGCAGAGTGGATTTGCACAGTGAAGCACAGAGTACCAGCTCTCAGCTACAGCTCAGCGCTGTGAAGAAATGAGAAACCCTGAGCCCGGGGCTGATGATAATTCATCATCATTTGACTGCATATTAAGTGCGAGACTCACTTGAGATCCGCAGCACTGTTACGTATGCTGAGTCGTCTCTCATTTTAGCAGAACGGCCTCATATCACGGATCGCTCATTTCCGTTCAATTTGCTGCAGAACTTGTGCTGCTGAGTAATGTCTTCTCAAATGCAGACAAAATGAACTGAATATTTTATGTTTGATGCTTTATGTTTATGTTTTATGTTTATGTATGACAAAAATCCTTTTTTTGTCACATTTGGGGGAATTAATCATACTTGCCATTTTTTTTTTTTTCTGTTTTGGATGATTCCATGATTGCGGTGCCATTTATCTCTAGTAACTCTTTAAAAGTAAACCTGTTAAAAATAATTTAACATTGAATCAAAAGACAACATGCATTTAAGCATTACATTTTTGTTCTTTTACATTTTTTTTTTACAAGGTTGATTTGTGGAAAATGGCTGTGTTTTGCTCTTAAATTAGTAACACTGAAAGTAACAGGGTTGAGGTTTTTTTTTTTTTTTAAATCAACAAATACACAAAATATAGTTTACTAGCAGTCATGCTAATGATTTATTAAACTGTATTTTATTTAAAAGAATTAGTTAATAAAATAAATTCTTATTTAAATTAATTTCCTTTCACTCTATAATTTGGGTTACAGGGTTATAATTTCAGACTGACTTTGTCAGTCAAGATCACTGAATAATCATTGCAAATGAAGACAAAAATAATGAGAGAACTTATTTTTCTTCTTCCCATGATCTTCAGGAAATTCAGATGATGTAATTTCCTGTTAAACATGTGATTTGCGGAACATTCCAAATATTTCATAGGAATGAATATGTTCAAGTGTTAAACAGTGTTGAGTCAATGAACCAAAATGGACATTTTTCATAACCTATAATATATTACTCATGGATAAGGATGTACTAAACATGAGATATTAGAAAGAGTCATACATTAGTGCAAAAATAATAAAAAAATTTTTGAAGTACTACAAGTAGTTTGTAGTTATAGGGGGCTAGGACAGACATACACTATATTACCAAAAGTATTCGGTCACCTGCCTTGACTCACATATGAAATTAAGTGCCATCCCATTCCTAACCCATAGGGTTCAATATGATGTCGGTCCACCTTTTGCAGCTATT
This sequence comes from Pangasius djambal, assembly GCA_022985145.1. Lineage (NCBI taxonomy): Eukaryota > Metazoa > Chordata > Actinopteri > Siluriformes > Pangasiidae > Pangasius > Pangasius djambal. The sequence continues at coordinate 20,650,645 of CM040991.1, forward strand.
ACAGCTTCAACTCTTCTGGAAAGGCTGTCCACAAGGTTGAGGAGTGTGTTTATAGGAATTTTTGACCATTCTTCCAAAAGCGCATTGGTGAGGTCACACACTGATGTTGGTCGAGAAGGCCTGGCTCTCAGTC
>CM040991.1:20657018-20669695 GCA_022985145.1 Pangasius djambal
ATTCTTCTCTTAAAATGCTTAATGAGATTGGAGAATACAGAGTGAGGAATGTGAGACAGCAGTGCAATATCTCTAAATCCTTGAGAGCCATAGCTCCACTCTTGTTGACTCTTCAGCTGAGGACAGGGGATTGAGATAGTCATCTCAAAACACTGATTCTGTAATCATTGAACCATTTTTGTGTGGATTTAGATGTGCATTTTGGATCAAATTCCCACTTGTAACTTTTTACAAACTGAGGCAAATAGTGGTTCAAATCTCCTGCTGTGATCTTTATGCATTTAGTAACATCATTGGCAGAAATGTGTATATATAGTTAAGATGTTTTTCTTGTTAGTTCACTGATTACATTTAGTGGGTTAGTCTGTTTGTTATAATGTTGTTTTATGGATTAGCATGCTTAGATTGCTTTCTGGATCAGTTGAGAGATTCTTGTATTTTAGCCTCAGTGTCCTCAAATGAGGAAAAAAAAATCGATGAAGGTTTAATAGTTATTAAACTCTTTTTGCTTGTATTTGGATACTAGGTTAGTGTCAATGTCCAGTGTTGCTAGTTTGAGTAACAAATTCCAATACCATTGCCAAGTCCAAATCCATTGTAACATTTAAAGTAATTTTATACATTGTTTGGGGTAAAATAAGGGGTCACCCTGAGTTCGTAATGAGATGTGACTCATAATGACCTAATAAAGACTAGTGAGGGGAATCTATTAGCTATTATCTATTATGCTATAGGAACAGAATTGATAGTGTTTGTGTGTACAACCTCCAAATATTGTTTATAGCTGCATGAGCTGTTGAACCTGCCTGATTTATTAGTGGCCAAAATGCAGGTCACAGTTATTTATTGTGCTGGGGAAAAGTGTCAGCAGTCTAAGCCAAATGAGGTAAAAATGCCTCAGGAAAAACAAAAAACAGTTGCTGCAGTCAGCAATAGAAGGACAAGAACAGACCAGATAACTATCCATGAAGCAGAAATAAGACCAAGAAAATCCAACCTTCTCCATGTGCTTTAAACTGAACTTTACAGAGCTTTACAAGAGTCATGATAGGACATTATTCAGGAACAGGTTGTAGTAGAAGAAGAACTTACAAACAGATCCAAAGAGTCTAAATGATGGGCCTCAGAATGAGAAAACTTTTATACTATTCTATATATAATATATAATATAATGTGTCCTGATTTTTTGAGAAGTCCAAAGTTTTTACCACATCTCATAAAAACCTTAAAAGCTTACTAGCTAATTTCCATCAGCTGTGTTAGAGCCAGAAAAACACAAATATATAGCTCATGAGTCTGTGTTTGGCTGAAATTGAGTAGGAATGGTGGAGAAGGAGTTTCTAATGCTGTAAGTGTAAATTTGACATGTCATACTCCCCATGAGGTAGTATTGTGGAGAATCACTTCACTGAGTTTCCTCTTAACTTAAAGCACTAATGCAGGCTGTCTCTCTCTTTCTTTCCCTCTAAAAGCCACTCCAAAGACTCAGTGGGCCCGGAACTGCATTAGCTCCTAAGCTCAGACAAAAAAGAAAAAAAAAACCTTAGAACTCTCCTGATTAGAGGAGGTTAATGTGCTCTGACAGAACTTTCCTCTAGGCATCTCTGCTAACCTCTCCCTGTGCGCATCCAGGGAGTGAGAGCCAGAGATGAAATCATGAGCATGTGGATGTCTTTGAGATTACTCTATTAACCACCTGGCCAGTGGAATCATGAACCTGTCACACTGAGGGCTACTAGGCCAGTCTAAAATGTGGCACTTGAATATGTTTGGTGCCAAACGTCTAATAAGGTTACCTGAGCTAGCAAAGATTGAGGACAGGGCTTAAGAGTAGTGGTTCATTGTGTTTATAAAGGACACTGGAATGTTAGGTTTGGTTTGAGTTTGAAATGGAAAGATGAAAAAAGGGGGAAGTTCATGCAAGTACCCAAACACAGAAGTCAAGTGAATGCAAATGTCTGAACTGTCGTTCTTGGGGTTCAGTCTTCAATGCACAAGTGGACAGATGTACTGATGTATAGCATAAATATTAGAGGTGGAATGTAATGCAACTATCTGTATTGCTATGTGTTTAGCGCATTACATATCCACATCTGGATATGCACAGCTCCACACATTCAAATTAATGAATATGGTCTTTCTTTGTCCCGTGAGCTTGATATCTGACCGCAAAGTAAAACTTTCTTTCTTGTGTGACTTCTTGTGTTGCGTCCTGTGGGATTCCAGATGCCCTGTGTAACTTTTTGACAAGGTTTATGTTATGGACAAGATTCTCAGATGTTGCAAGAGTTCATTTGCTGGAGGTTTATTAACAGTAGAATTCAGTCTAAAACTAATTAATGTTAAACATGCCAGGGTCAAACACAACGGTTTTGCCAAGACAGTATTGCCAAAACCAGATGACAGAGACAAAGCGTAGTCAGTGAGCCAGCCAGGAGTCAAAGAAATCCAGAATCCAAGGGATAATCCAAACAGGTGGACAGAGGATCAAGACATGAGGGTCATAAAAAAACAGGCACAAAATAATCACCATGTCAAAAGTTACTCAAAAGGCCAAATGGGCTAATATGTTCTCTAAAAGTAACTTGAGCACAATAAGACTTTGAGCACTGAAATAGATAGGAGGGAACTGGAGTAATAACTGGAGTCAAAGACTTTCCACTTTCCCAGTGCTCTAAAGAAGGGAATATCTTGAATGACATGTTGAGTGTGTCTTAGCTATGCTTAGCCTTCAACTACAGGACCTGAAAAGAGGCCAAGCAACTTTGCCAGAAGGAAAACAGCTAGGCTGATTGACTCCAATATATAACCTTTATCCTAAAGGAAAGCCTCTTGAGTCAGCTTATACCATGCCAAAGTGTTATGTTAAAGATGCTAGTTTGCACAGCTCAGCAGATTCGCGTGCCTCTCATCTGTTGGCGGCTAGACCGGAGCTTTGCTTCCATACTCATTTGTTTGGCCTCATTGGGTCAGTAATGAAGGCTAGCCGAAGGGCAAGCATTATGAAAAGTGGCCTCTGTTTATTCCAGTCTGACAGGCTGCATTGGAAAGCGCATTTAACCGAGACGTATGGGGAATTTTCCAAATGTGTGTGGGCACTAATTTTAATGCAGGCTGTCAGCTTAGTTACATGCACATTTTTCACATTTTCAGGGCTCCCTTGCTATGTCTGAAACTCAAATGAGAGTGGACATGACAGAAAGAAATGTGTTATATTGTTTGGCATCTTAATTTTCTGCTAGCAGCCTAATTATCCAATGCCACTATGAATACAGTATTATTTTTATCCAACAGGTGAACATCATTTACTGCTATAGAATCAATTTCCACAAAAATAATGATTTGGAACACTTATTATTTACTGGTTTTCACCAAAGTAGTCTGATAATTTCGTTTGTAGATTAATGTTTTTTTTCTCTAATATTGGTGACACTACCTGGGTCCAGAACCAAGGCATAAGGAAGAGAATTACAATTACAGATCTAACAACCTCAAAGAGGAATAATGAGTAGTCCTGGGAAGGGGGACAAAATAAAATGCAGTAAACAGTGAGAAACATAACAGTAAATTTTAGATATAGTCCTTTTACAAATTGCTTGTGTAATGTCCCTTGCCCATATCAAGAAAAGGCTGACATTTGACTGCTGTTGCTCAAACTGTTTCAAAGTGTGCTGTTGCTCAAACTGTTTCTGTGCTGACCAGAACAAAGGGAACATAGAGTCTTTAAATCACTCCAATTTTTGTCACCAATAAAATGTTAGATTTGATACTTGATATACTAGGATAGAATTAAAACTAAGATCTGATTTTGTTACATGCAGTTCCATTGTAACATCCTTGATATACCACACACCTGTCACTGCATCATAATATTGAGAGAACCATTACAATTAAGCCGTTGTTCGGTCCATGTATTGCCCAAATCTTTGCCTATTATGGTGCTTAGTAACCAAAGTTTACTGCTGCATCATGGAAGAATTGTTTATCACAAACCGCCTCACAATTCTCCCCAAATTTCACCGTCCAGTTTCCACCACCTGGCCAGCTTTCCCCATCATACAACAGCTACCATTCTAGGAGGATGAAGGCTATCAGGTTTCCTCCACATTTTTGAGCGATAACTCAAACCAGCATACACTTACTTTAAAATCCAGAACTCCTACACAATATACATGAAGATTGGCAAACAGTAATCCTGTGTTAATTCCTACAAACAATGCCACAAAGCTAAATACTAGATATATACAATGGTCTAACAAAACCCTGGAGAAATATAAAAATACCCAGTGGACGAGTGATAAAAATGAGCAATACCAGAGGGTGAGATCATAGAGATCCTTCATGTATTTAATAACAGCTATAAAAATCCACCAGGGACCTTTTCATGCATCGTTGGAGAAAATACTGTCAAGGATTGTCACTTCCTCATCTAAACAAAGGCCAGAGCAGTGTGCAGTTTACAGAGCAGTTTCCACTTGGAAATCCAAGCAGCAACTTTATTTCTGCTCTTGATGTCTAAGGTCTTCAGAGGAAATGGTTGTTGGGTAATCTGAGAAAAGTGCCATTTTAAGAGTCCAATTTTCAAGAAGAGGCAGAAAAGTTTAAGCTAATCATTTTTCTCTATGCTTCCCCTCTTCTGCCTTTCACAGCTCTCTTTTTTTTTTTTTTGGTGTGGGTGGGGGTGCTAAAGTGTTCCGTTGCCAGACTACAGAGTGGCACACTGTGTCTGATTGCTTCTGAGGCTCAAAACCTGAAAAAAAAAAAATGGGGAATAGAGTGGCATTTTCATGAAAGGTTAGCTGTCATGTAACCTCTTTCAATAGCCTCTCTAGCACAGTTGGGAAATAGAGACAAGCCGTCATGCCACAATTTCTTTGAAAGGAAAGAGCTACCCGAGTCCAAACCTTGAAAGATAGACTCTCAAAATCAAATGTTAACTAGGCCAATGAATGAAGTTGTAGGAAAAGTTTTGAAATCCATGTGTGCAGTAAGGTAAGATCTGACAATCAACTTTCACAATGTTGCAGCTTTTAGATGTTTAAGGAGAAGAAGACACCAGTTTTATATTTTATTCTACTTTAACAATTTCAGTGCTCTTATTTGGTCCTGGAGTTGAATTTTCCAGAGAATGGGTGTAAATCTCTCCTTCCATCCCTACGTAATCAATTCAGTGTATTAAAGATACTTTTAAAACAATTCAGTAAGATACCATTTTGAACTGCTTCCATGAAATGTATTTCAGTATTGTACAGTATGAGTCCAGTCAAGAAATATACTAGCTTGGTGAAGGCCACGCCTCCTTCACTGAGACTGACCACCACAGAGGCTACACCTCCTCTGTGGCCACAAATAAATAAACAAATAAATAAGTGATTCAAATTGAAGGGATTGAAATCAAGTCATTCAGAGTGAATCTGCCAAAAACAATCCACCCTAGTCTCCGTGATAAAATATGCTGTGTTTGTGATTCTTAAACAGTGCTATTAATTATGAGCTTTAATCAATTATAGTGAGAGGTTTTGGCTCAAATCTCTGCAGATAGAGAGTTTCATAAAAGAGGGAAAGAAAGAGTGAGTCACAGAGAGCATTACAGAAAATCAATCTTGCTGTCTTTCTTTAGCTTGCTTGGAAAGCTTCCCTTTGCTCTCCCAGTTGTTTTCTTATAAGCGTTTTTTATTGATTCTTGTTTTCCCCTTTGCCTTTTTTGTGAGCTTACCTCTATACTTATTTTTTTTTTAACAGATTCTCCAGCGAACGTGTCTAGAAAAGAAAGTTTAGAAATGTTTGAAAAATAAACATTTTTATTTAGCATAAAAGGGCTGCATTGGTGTCGCTGAAATAATCACCATATATACTTTAACATAAACTCAAGATTTAATAAAATTATCTAATTAGTGAAATTAAACATGCACTGTGCAATTCTGGCAGAAGTTAGATAACCACCGGAAAAAAGTCCCCACGCCAAAGCCACTTCTTTCCGTGACAGTACATAGAAAAATCACACATTTCATGTGACCATATGTTTTTCACGTGTCAAAATGTTATGTCCTGAAATTGCATGTGAAAGAATATTATTCACATAATATTCTGTGTTATGTGATAAATAAACCCCATATGAAAAGTTAACATGCCAATAAATAAGAATAATAATTATAAAAAATTTGGCAATTCACAGCTGAGGCCCAAAGATAGCGCTCCGCATCCAGGGATTTGAATTTTCTGTTCTTAACACACAACCTAAACATTTGTCCCACCAGTAGAATTTTGACAATATTAAATAAACAATAACCACAGAACCTTAAAGATATTGTTTCTCAATGAATTTTTGGCTCTCTGAGTCATAAAAAAGAAAGAAAATTTTTAGCCAGTGAAATGGGAATTTCATCTGTGGGTCTTTATTAAATTTCAGCAAGAAGCCAAGTAGAATACATTCAATTAATCATGACCCCCTCCCTCTCCGGTGGAGAGTAGGGATATCTCTAATTAAATAAAAGGGGTTGGAGAAGTTCAGCTAATATTAAATCAGTACAGATAAAAACAGAGCTGCACAGAACTGCAGAACTGAGAGTGAGAAATCCATTTTCCAGGAAAAGCAATACTCTATTTCCATTGCTGTTTGGATTTAAGAGCTTTCATGAGTCAACACTGCTTTTTTTTCCCCCCCTGTCTGTAAACCATAGTATTGTTTTCTAGAGGAGAGTAGTAGAGGGTTAAAGGTCTTACAGTCAAGGGATTTGAATTGGCAGCTTTCTGGTCACTAACGAAAAAACTTTACCATTAAGAAACTCTCACACTAAATGTATTAGTGGAATACACTAGTTTGGCTCCTTAATAAACCTTTTGTTTGTTCTTCTTTAGACATAGGTGGAACTATTATACAACAAAGCCACTGTAGAGAAGAAAAAAAAAGAAATTCACTGACCCCAAACCCCAACCAGTCATGAAGCAGAGACAGTAGAAAGCTCAAGCAATTTAACAAATATCAGAATCAGCAGTGGAAATCATAGTCAGAAAGCAGACAGGGGTCAATCAATCCAACATAGAGAGCAATAAAGGATAATCAAAATCAGGAAAAGTCCAACAGAGGACAAGACACACAGAAAATAGCAAATCCTCCATAACCTTGTGAGCTGGTGTATATACACTGTGGGTTAACGTGGGTTAAACAGGTAACAGGTGCTGTCTATATTCAGGTAAGTGGGAGGGATGTAAAGTGTGGACTGGATTCTGGAGTGGAATTATGGTATTTAAGACTATACTGGAAGCACAGTTTCCAGTAAAATTTCATTCAAATTCGGCAATGAAATGTTTACCAATGTGTCTAAGCTAGATAGATAGATGGATAGATGTACTTTATTGATCCCCAAGAGGAAATTGAATCATTTTTAGCTAATTCATCACTCTTGCTGAAAATCAATATTTTAAGACACAAAATATAAAATATCTTAATGCAGTATCATGCTGTTTGTCCAATTAACACAAACTCTTCAGAGGACACCACGGCCTTTTTGAAAAGTGTCCATATAATCCCGTAGATGCACCACTACAGAACTCTGTTCATGCACAGCTTCACTGGGATCCTATGGCAAATGTAAAAAAGTACACTGTGTTTTAATGGCACAAAATTAATGCTGCAAACAACAGGCTTTAAATATATAATTTTGGGTCCCACCCAGACACACAGCTTAACTGGGAGTCTGCTTCAGAGGTGGGTTTTGCATGGAAATATAATATCTCAATTTCAAAAATACATGTTGTCCTGCCCAGACATGTGATGACGGGAAGATCTTTCAAAGGAGTGAAACCTCGTAACCAACTGCCAACTGTCTCTGAAATGGTAATGAACTGACATACCAACTTAAACACATCTCCACCAATTAGACTCACAGAGTGCTCAGAGCTGCAGTAGCGGTCGGAAAAAGAACTTTTATATCGTTATTTTATCTTTGTAATTTTTATATATTTATGTAATATACTGTATATGTAATATATATTGTAAATAAATTGTAAAAAAAAAAGTTATTTTTGACTATTTGTGTTCATTTCAGAAATGTTTTGTTGTATAGGTCTAACTACCCTCCTCAGTGAAATTTAGCTGGCTAGTTAACAGCTTAGGTGCTTTTTAGCATAACTTGGCAGACATTTCTCATGATGTCGACCTGCTTTTTGAAAAGTCTTTTGATTCTCATAGTTATGGATGGATGCACAGACAGTATTTTCATACACATGGCTTACTGTTTACTCAAACCTCCTCATATTACCAACTGGCTGGCTTATTAACACTGGCTTATTTCATTGTGCCTGTACAGAGACAATAAAGGTATGTTATATTAAAAAAGCTACTTGTGTCTTTGTTTATGGTGTCCATTTGCAGACACAAATCACAGGTTTCTATTGATTTGCTAATTCTAATAAGTTTATATTATACTATAGTCTAAGATAAATTTTTAAAATGTGTGTAATTGATGATATGGTAAAGTTTTCTGTAAGGAGACATTTTTGCAACATTTATAGGAGTCTTTAGTGTCAGCACTTTGTAACAGTGAGAGGTAAAGCTGTAACCAGAGCAGAGGAGTGTACACATTGTGGTATCTCGGTAAGATGACAATTTGCAATTTTTTTTGTCTTATTAACATTAAAACAGGGACAAAATGAGAGGCTGTCAGAGGGAATGACTGTTTATAGCTGCTCTAACCTGATTTGCTGGCAATCCAGAACATGAAATGTAATTAAGAACAGATAAAAAAAAAGTATGACATTGTTTCTTTCTAAATGAAAAAGGTGTTGGCAAATTGCCATGGGGTAAGGGGAATAATACTTTATTATTAGTATATTAGTATTATTAGTATTAGAAAATAGTCAAATGTGGGTTTTTATGCTATACACATACATACATACATACATACATACATACATACATATACACACACACACACACTAATGTGAAAAAATTAGGACACCCCATTAAATATTCAATTCTTTATTAAGATATGTCAACATGTAAGTTTTTTATGTTTTAATTTGTACCTGTAGATGAAAATGATGTAATTGCATGTAAACAGCAACAAAAAAAAAAAATCACTTTGTTTTTACTTATTAAATGAAAGAAATCAACAAAAATGAGTATTTCAACTAAGGAAAAAAAGTTAGGACACCCTATGCCCTAATAGCTAGTGTTTCCCCTTTTGGCTGAAATAACCTCAATGAGACGTTTCTTGTAGCCATCTACCAGTTTCTGACATCGACTGGAAGAAAGTTTCCCCCACTCCTCAATGCAGAATTCTTTCAGCTGTGTGATGTTTGAGGGGTTTCTTGCATGCACAGTCCGTTTCAAATCACCCCACAGGATCTCAATAAAATTTAGATCTGGGCTTTGACTTGGCCATTCCAGAACTCTCCATTTTTACTTTTCAGCCAGTCCTTGGTGGATTTACTGGTATGTTTTGGGTCATTGTCATGTTGCAAGGTCCAGTTCCGCTTCAGCTTCAATTTTTTGACAGGTGGTCTCACATGTTCCTCAAGCACCTTCTGATACAATGTAGAATTCATAGTGGATTCTTTGATGGTGAGCTGGTCAGGTCCTGCTGCAGCAAAGCATCCCCCAAACCATAACACTTCCACCTCCATGTTTCACAGATGGTATGAGGTTCTTTTGCTGAAATGTTGTGTTTGGTTTACGCAAAACATGCCCTCTGTTATGGTGTCCAAATAATTCAATTTTAGACTCATTTGTCCAAAGCACATTATTCCAAATGTCTTGGCCTTTGTCTATGTGCTCTTTGGCAAACTTCAGTCTTGCCCTCATGTTTTTCTTAGACAGCAAAGGTTTCCTCCTTGCACACCTCCCATGATAATTAAAGTTGTGCAGTCTCTGATTATAGATTCATGCACTTTGACATCAACTGTAGCAAGAGTTTGCTGTAGGTTCTGCGATGATATTTTAGGGTTTTTGGAGACTTCTTTAAGCATCTTTAGGTCTGCTCTTGGGGTGAATTTGCTTGGATGGCCTGACCTGGCCATGTTGGCAGTTGTTTTAAATGTTCTCCACTTGTAAATGATTTTCTGGATAGTGGAATGGCTGATTATAAATTCTTTTGAGATCTTTTTATATCCCTTACCAGACTCATAAGCATCAACAATCTTCTTTCTGAAAGCCTCAGAGAGCTCTTTGGATCTCACCATGGTGATACCTCGCACTTCAACAATTAAGAGCAAACCAAACTAAATGTCTGAGGTTTAAATAAGACAAGCCTCCTTCAAAATGCTCTGTAACGATGTTCTAATAAGTTGCACCTGATGTAATACACCTGTAGGTAATTTTACCCATTTTAAGTTCAAATAAATGTGGGGGTGTCCTTACTTTTTCCTCACAAGAAATTGTTTTTTTTAATTACATTTTACAGATTATTTTAAATTTAAATTTTTATTTGGTTTTATTTGTTTGTTATATTACTTGAATCTCCCAATATTGTTAAAATGAAGATCAAATGTCCATATGTTTAAATAAAAAAACAAAGGCTTTCATGGGGTGTCCTAATTTTTTCACATAACTGTATATGACAATGATTCAAGTGGTGTTCATATGGATTGCCTTATATTTTAGGTCATAGTGATTTATCTGAACAATCTGGACAGCCTAATTCCCTGCGTTGGATTGTTTCAACTGAGCAGGAAGATGGTTTTCCTGATGATCTTCTTGAATGCTCTCAAGGAAATACCCATGCTCCTGTGCTCTCTCTGTGAAATTGTGGATGTTTACCTCTCAGCTGAGAGCTGAAAATGATAGTGCTCAGGAATGTGCAGGATGTGAGGGGTAGCGTCTTTGATTGCAGGGGTTAGAGTGCTCAGAGGTGTTTCCTGAAGTCAACATTGGCATTCCATTCACATGTACACATAAAGTGGGGTTAAATATCACATGTCCAAGCTAGTGTATGATTATAGAAAACAGCATGCACAAAGAACAGTGCAAGGAGTAGACAATTATATAACTATATAATAAAGTATATAACTAATTATATATAATTATATAAGTGAAATGTATGAAACAATGGTAGGTTGGTGCTGAGACCTGGATTCTTAGTATCTCACCACAACTGGTCTCACCTGCTCTCATCACCATTGAAAATAAAATGGTACCATCTTCTGAAAAGGTGCTTTCTGAGAAGCGGGTGGAAAAACTGCCACAAGTATTGTTTGACAGGCTGAGAAATTGGGATCCGCATATACATGCTGCATCTGATTATTTGTTCTGAGTCTGTTTGCTGATGGACTGATTATTCAACTAAATTTTCAATTTAATTTTATTTACACATTACTTTTAACAATGGACATTACAGACATCCAGATATAGATTTAAAATTGTCACTAAAATTGAGCAACAGTGGCAAGAGAACTCCCAAAGACAACACGAGGAAGAAATCTTGAGAGGAACCAGACTCAAAAGGGAACCCATCCTCTTCTGGGTGACACCGTATAGTGTGATTATGAATCATTACTCACCCCTAACTGCATACTATAAAATCTCACAGTGCTAAATGTGTTGAAGTTAAATGTGTTGAAAGGATCTTGAGTATGAGCATCAGGGTCATTTTTTATTTCATTAGAGTTTTAACTTTACTTATATAGTGAAGTTATCCACTGTATAACAAATGAGAAACTTTTTCTAGCAAGTGCAGTTTTTCTAGCAAGTGCAGCTATACAAGTAAGTACATCCACAGCCATCTTTAGGGTAACTATGTGTTACTATCTACAGCAATCTCATGGCAATCTGGGGCCATTCTCATTCTGGACTAACTGGAGCTTGTTTATGTCAGAATTAAATAGAAAGAAGTTACTCAGCATCCAGTTTCTAATGTCCTTTAGACATTCCTCAACTTTCAACTTGTGTCGGCCGTGTGGCTTTGCAGAAACATATAACTGCGTGTCATCAGCATAGCACTGGAAGCCAATACCAATACTATGTTTATGAATAATTGTACTCAGAAGTAGCATATATAGAGAAAAGAGCATTGGGCCCAAAACTGAACCTTGTGGAACACCAAATTTTACTTTAGTTTGCATATAGTCACCAGTTACATCTACCATCTGATAACACGTGAAATAAGAGTCAGGAGAGAGCTGTTCCTTTGACTCCAACAATATTTTTTGTCTATCTATAAGAATATTATGATCAGTGGTATCAAACGTTGCACTAAGGTCACGCAACACAAGCAAGGAGACACAAGCCTTATTGGAGGCCAGTAGTAGGTCATTTACCACTTTAACCAGCGCTGAATCAGTACTGTGATGAGGCCTAAATCCTGACTGAAAGATTTCATGAATGTTATTCCCATGCAACTAACTAAAGTCTAACTGCTGTGCTCCAACCTTTTCTAGGATCTTGGAGATATTAGTCTATATTTAGACAGCTGACAAGGGTGGTTTTTTAATCAGGGGTGTGATAACTACTAGGTACATAGCCAGTACTAAGGGAGGAATAGATTATTTTAATAGAGGTTCAATAACTTCAATAACTGGTAGTATCTATTTTAAAAAAAGTGTAGGTAAGGGATCTAGTATACAAGTTGATCATTTTGAAGAGGAAAGTAGTGAAATTAGTTTTGTCTGTTGGAGGGGAGTAAATGGTTTTAACCATTGATATGATGTGGTTATATTATCATCTATCTAGTTAGTTATCA
>CM040991.1:20669795-20705064 GCA_022985145.1 Pangasius djambal
AAAAAAAAAAAAAAAGTATGTCAGTAAAGAAAACAACATATTACGTAAGAGACCACTGTTCAGACAAAAAACATAATGAAGGCTCTTGGGTTTTGCATGCAAAAAAAGAAGCAAGTGCGGCAGTCAAAGTCTCCATAAGAACTGTGTCAGATTTTACAAGGTGCTCAGCAAAACTTACCAATTTTTTCTAATTTCCTTATAAAACTGCACAAAAACTTCCTGGGACTATTATTTAAGAAAAAAAAAGCAAAGGATCATCATACCAAATATTGTAGCCAAACATTGTAGTATTTTTGTTTTAAGTAGAAAGATTTAATTTCATTATTTATGAAGTCATCTTTACAGCATTTCTTTGCATGTGCCTAAGACTTTTGCACAGTACTATATATATATATATATATATATATATATATATATATATATATATATATATATATATATATATATATATATATATATATATATATATATAATGAATATTGATGTCTCCATCAATTACAGAATATGACCCTAGTGGTTACCACATTTGCCCCGCACCTCCGGGGGTGGGGCTTTGATTCTTGCCTCTGCCCTGTGTGTCCGGAGTTTGCATATTCTCCCCAAAAACGTATTGCTGCCAAAAATCCTAAGATTACCTGCAATGTCTAGCACCCTGGCACCAAGTATACACCTAACTAATGCTGCTAGTTCCCCTAAAGGCCTAGCTAACTTCATGTGCTATAGAATAGGGACTCCCATAAACAGAGCTCTTTCAGCAGGCTTCTCAACCGGTGCAAACCCATTTGGCATGTGAAGCAGAGATGAGTGGTGTTCCCATAGGCGTGCCTTCACGTTAGCTTTGGCTTTGCAATTATCACCTATTGCCCCCACTGTGCGGGCTTTAATGCCACAGATGGGGGTTCACTGTCTCTACCTGAGACACCCAGATTTTCCCCTACCAAAACTATGCTGCTTTTGCCACTAATGACAGAGGAAGAATGACAAACTATCCTGCACTTTATACACTGAATAAACTCAGTGTTTGCCATGTTGAATATTTTACACTTACCTTAGTTCTAGGTTTCTGGTGATGATTTTAGGCAGATCTGATTTGGGTGGCCTCTGTTTGCAGTTTGTAGACAGAAAAAAAGTGTTCTTCAAGAAAATGAAGAGCGAGCAAAAGAAGAAAATGAAAAATACAAAAAAAGAAAACAAAAGTGCAGAAATCATTGATGAAAAAGAAAAAGAAAACGATACAAGCAAGAAACTCCTGGCAAACAAAAACAATGATGTGTCTATTTGTAAAAGTTTTCTGAGCTAATTTTGACACAAGGAAGTAGTTACAGGATTCATTGTGAGCTGTTTTCCCACATTATCATTTGTAGATCTACTGAGCCCTTATGTAATCTTTAGGACTGGGACCATAAGTAGACCTGTGGGGGTGAGGGGTCAGATGGAAAATACCAAAATATTGAAAAGACTGTATTAATCCTGCCAACGTTATTTATTTTGTGTAGGAGCACTGCATTTTAACATCACTGCAACATATTGCAAAATACGCCAAAATACCAATCTGTTTTTCATAATAAAAACAGCAGATGAGACAGTTGACATTTGCGCAGGTGTTTTTCAACTCAGATATTAAATGAAGGCCTGCCTACTTCCCCCATCTCACACTAGCAATGTTTTGGCCCATGCTCATGGTGTTTGAATGATGCATTGATACGATGGCCAAGCTTTCCATAAAGTTAAATGGAGAAAGATGAAAAGGGGGAAAAATAGGAAGTGGGGCTTGTTAGAAAAAAAAAAGAAGCAGGATGAGGAGGTCTTGGTATTGAAAACCTGACGCACATCTATTTTTTGGGACTCATGTTTTTTAACAAGAGCTATCTCAATGCCAAATTTTGTGTAAAACATGTCGAACAGCAGTAGATTTTATTCATAAATTTTACTTGCAATTGAGTAAATATGTAAAGACAGAGATGTATTTTTACTTCTTACATTTGACTCTGCTTTTTCAACACATTTTGTTTCCCTGTGGATAAATATCAAATGCTGTGCACTGCATCTAGTGCACTATATAGGGTATACAATGAAATTATGTTAGACCTGAGCACAAGAAATGCAGGTCTAATATTGTTTTAAAATAAACTATGAAATCAGTGTAATGCAATATTCTCCCACTAAAAGTTGGCATATGTATTAAATACATTAATACTCATGGAATGTTTATTCATTTATTTATTTATTTATTTTATTTTTTTGAGCAATGTAGGGATCGTCTGGTTCAGGGAGTCTGTTGAGTAAATAAATGTTTATAGCTGATATAACATAAGCGATAACAGGAACCAATTTTTTTGTGGTTGTTCCACAGCATTAAATGTTTACTATAAATGGATAAAAAAGTACAACCTTATGTTCTTTCATTTTAATAATACAAAAAAAAATGCTGTGGTATATGAGGAATAAACCCATCAGGATGTAGGAATACAGGAATATAACCAACTTTGAGTATTAACAGTAACATCACCTCATCACACCACCTGATCATTGATTATTTTCCACTAACCACATATCCTGAAGTGATTTATTCCACTGATACCACAGCAATTTGCCAATTTTTTTTTTATCTGTGTTTTATTCCTTATATAATTCACCTTTTTTCACCTCCTGTCAGCTGACTAGTTTGGAGTAACTATGTGAAGTAAAGAATGGAGACCATTCTTTCCTCATGGGTGAACGCACACACACATTATGAACTCCCTCAGACACATTAAATAACTCCACCCACACACATTTATAGTCTGCCTGCTTAAAGCACTTCGGTTTTAAATAGAAAAAAACACATAATTCAACATTTTGAAGGAAGGTTTGAGGGAAAGCAGAACATCCACAGTGTTTAAAAGGAATAAAACACAACAGGGTGCGCTGTTAAAGGAAAATAATCCACATTGTCATGATGTGATATGGGAAGATCCTCTTCATGACTAGCTGTTACCAACCCAAAATGGATCCTTTCCTTTAACAGCATGTACTGAAGTGTTTTATTCCTCATGTACCACAACGATTTGCCAATGATTACAATTTGTAATTTGTTAATGTATGACACAATGTGTTTTATTTAACTGTGGATACTGTGGAACAAACAAGAAAAACGTGGAAGGGTAAATAGCTCAAATTTTCAAACGAGCCTATATGAGATGGAAATAACGTTCAGCTCTTATAATCACAGACCTACCGATCCTCATTGTGGTGCAAATCCACAGGTAAATGTGGTTAGGGAGCGGGATGTATGGGGATTAGTGGAGAAAATCCATTACCATTCCAAGTCTTTTCAATCTTAGAATTGCTCTGTGTGTGTTTGTGTGTGTTTGTGTGTGTTTGTGTATGTTTGTGTGTGTGTGTGTGTGTGTGTAAATTTCGACCGGTTGCTTCTGTATATAGAAGTGTGTTTTGGCCCAGTGTTCTTAGCTGATACCTTTTCAGCATCATGCCATGACACAGGCTACAAATAAACAGTGCTGTGGGTCCTTTAAGATGAAATAAACTGCCATGAGCAGTAATACTGGTACGGTGAGCTCAGCAAAATGGGTGCAGTGTCAGCGTTAACTCGTTTCCCGATTCCTATAGCTCTATAACACCCACGACTTCCAACGTATGTACATCCAGGATCCTCAAATGACAACCCGGAGCTATTTTTCTCTGACCCTAAAGCCTTTTCCATGTGTGATTTTACCGTAGGTTTCACCATGTGCAACTTTATTTGTGTATTTATGATGTTTATGTACATAGCTTTCATACTATGCTTTCAAAACATGTCATTATCACTAGAAAATTGAGACTGAAACATACGTCTGATATGTGTTTGATGTAACGATATTGCATGACTGTTACTATTGTAATGCTTTGATCCATTTTGACGACTCCCGAAAGATGAGCAGGCTAAAACAAAATGTCTTAAAGGTTGTTGCTACAAACTATGAAAACCTTTTTTGGTTTGGTGTGGAATGTCCATGAAGCAAGTTGCTTCATGTCATGTTATCAAGAAACCAGAAAAAAGCACAAAAGACTTTCTCATTGTGGAGTGTTACAAAGCGCTGGCACTGGAGACTCCTTCCATAAATGTTATATAAACATTGCCGTACCTAAGATTTCACCACATCAATGATAAAAATAAATTTTAATCCATGTATTATTAGTCGTATCTGTGAATGAGCTGTTACTATAGAAATGATACCATGTGTGATAGAAAGTAGTCTGACCATTCAGAATCAAGAATTCAACAGTTCTGTGGTAAAATAGCACATATGAAATATGTGTTTATGAACATAATTATGAAACTGAGTATGAATTTATGATTCGTACAATTCACATTTCCACATTACATTATTTTTGAAGGACTCCATAGTAGCTAGGTTATTGCTAATTTATAAGAATTTGCTCAACCAAACTTGTACAAACTTTGCTTGCTATATATGCTATGAGATTCTGGTTCTGAAGGCAATAAACCCCATGCTACATTTTCACCTGGAGCCATGCTGTAGGGTTCATGTAGAGTTCATAAGAGTTTAGTACAGGTGCTGATATTAATGTCTACACATATTCATCCCCGCCCTGCACGGCACCTTCTGATCTCACTAATTAGATTCTCTTTTCTTAAAGAAACAGAGCTAATTAATGAAATCAGGAGGGTGCTGTGTAGAGAACGACTACCTGCAGACACACACTGCATGGATGTTGCTGAAACACTGCTGCTACTGGACTCTCTTGCTTTAACAAGCCTTCTCATTATGTTCATTACAAGGAAGTGGCTTTGGTTTTCTTTCTGTTTTTTTTTTTTTTAACATGTTGTAATCTAGGAACATGCTCATTACACCAGTGTCCCCACCAGCTTATTAGGAAATTGCCCCAGGACTGAAGAGAGTGCACTTAGGGATAAAGTAAACAAAGCAGACAGATTGTAATGGATGAATTGTACACTTAATATTTGCAGATTTCCAGCTTTTGAGCTACTGCTGCAGAACAATAAATCTGTCTATCTGTGTCAATTAAAACACCCTGTAAGCAAAATAAGAATAAAAAAGGCATTAGGAAACTCTTACAGTGACTATCTTAAATATTATTCAAGGACTGTATAAATATGATTTACTGTTAAAAAAATACAAATTAATTAAGGAATAAAACACTTCACAGTATGCTGTTATGAGAAACTAATCACTGATGCAAAGAAGAATTAGTTACAATCCCAAAGTTATTTTCCTATTACAGTACCTCTTGAAATGTTTTTATTGTTCTTAACAATTTGCCAACATTTACTTTTTTTGATTAAAAAAACAACACGCCAAACAATTTATATGTAGATACATATAATGTTGTAAAACTTTCACGAAACAAGCTAGTTCCTGTTATCACATATATTATAGCAGTTATAAACATGTCCTTGCCCGCCTCTCTTTTTTTTCTTCCTCTTGAAGTTAATGAGACAAAACCAATGTGTCTATTGGAGCTTCCAAACTAGCAGCTAGTATACAGGCTTCACAAAATCTAATTCCTCTTTGACCAAAGTATTGTTAGCTTTAACACTTGATGAAAGTACTTTTTTATGCCATGAGAAGTGGTCAATATTTCAATAAATATTTGAAACAATGTTTGCTTGTAGTGTCACATCCACCAGGACATTATACCTCCATGTCCAAACACCTGAGTACAAACCACTTTTTCTACACACAAGCCAACTTCCTGTTCACAGACTATGTAAAGCACAGTCAAACATTCAGTAATTGCGAAGTCTTGACAACTACTAAATACTAAGCTCTGAACCTTATATTCTGTAACTGCTATTTCTGTGTACTCTTTGGATTTGCTCTTTGGTCTGGTTTATTTGTGGATCTCTGTGATTGTTCGTATTCTGACCTTGATCTTGGATATTGTTTTGATTTTGTAATAAACCTCCCACATTTCTCAAAGATTCTCACACATCTACTTAGCTTGTTATATGCAGATTCTTGGCTCTACTTTTTTCCTTACTTTTCATAACTGTTGTGTAAAACCAAAGACCACTCAAGGTCATGTGTTGTGAATAACATCATGGCTGTGATTTGGTCACAGACACAAGCCAAAAGTGTGGACACACTCTCAACACACACCCACACACCAACTCAGGTCTTCAACCTCAAGGTTTCTGCCATGTCCTCCTCTGATATCTAAACATGACCTTAACATGAGATCTCTTGCATCAGTGTCTTGGCAGTGTCTAATTGTATCATCACACTTTCTACTTCTTCTTTTTTATTTTGAAATTTGCTAAAAATGCTGACATGGCTACCACGGGAAAAAGGTTTACTTGCCCTGCCAGAATTAATTCAATGTTATCCATGGAACACTTTTTGGCACAATTACACTTCTGTGCTGTTTCATTAAAAGATTTGAAACTAATTCAGTTTAAAGCTTGACTCTCAATCTCACCGCAAATAAATAAAATAAAATTTACTAGTGGTAATTAGCAATGCAGAAGCAGTAGAAAGTTTTGTAGGAGAGCTTCAATATGGAGGAGTTTCTCAAGCTCTGACATTTTTAGTACTACGTTTTGGTTGACTGCATAATTGATCATTAGGATATCATATCAGTGGTTCTCAGTTTCTGTCCGTGCTCTAGCATGTGTTTCTAAATTGAAAACTGATATGAAGTGAAGATACTTTTGTTTTTTCTGTCATCCATATGGCACCTGTGTTAGACAGAATGCTGTCCAAATGGCACTATTTGTCAGGTGCAGAGAAATGGATCCTCAAACGAATTGCACACACACACACACACACACACACAAAATAACAACAACAAAACAAAAAAATAAAGATGAGCTATAGCTGGATCTCCAGAGTGAGATGAGAGAACATTGGTATAAAGTTTTGCTGAATGTTCTGAAAACCATGTTTCCTAGTTTGTAATGTTAAAGAGAATAGAAGCATTAGCTTTTGCATGAGTTAACTTAGACATCCATCCTACAACCCATGTAACATCTGATGCTTATTGTAAACTTTTCTGGCCACAAACTTCAGAATCTTCAGAATCCGGCTATAACAAAGCTCTTATAAAGAGTGCTTATACAGTATATGTGCACCAGTTTCCACTGCCACTGAAACTACTATTATCTGTGCATTCTGACTTTAAAAATTATTATGGGTTTTGCTAAAGCAGTTAGTTGCAAATAAACTGTTGGTACAGTACATGTTGACTATTAAATGCCTAATGCACACTGATGAGATACAGATTTATCCTGGCTGACCTTTTTCTCAGGCTCTTCCAGGTTGATGTGTGTGTGAGCAGAGTGCATGGAAATGTAGATAATTCTCTCTTCACACAATGACCATATGAATGATTAATTCCAATATTGACAAGTGTGATAAAAGGATTTATTTAACCCTCACCTCACAGTTCAGTCTCCATTTGCATTCAGCTAGGAGAAGTGGAGCAAAGCCCCTAATCCTACAGTCACAGCTCACTGAGGGGTTTATCCAAGGTTTAGCTCAGAAGAGGCCACTCGAGGTGTGTGTGTGTATGTGTGTGTGTGTGTGTGTGTGAGAGAGAGAGAGAGAGAGAGAGAGAGAGAAAGAAAGAGAGAGAGGAAGGGGGTATTTTGAAGACATCAGCTAGGACCCTGTTTACATGTTTACTGATATTATTGAAAATGTGGGTGTTACCCCTCCAAAATTCCTGCCCACATGAGCAGCATTTTCACAAATATCTCTGTCCACACAAAACACTCACATGAGCATGACAGCCCAGTAGATGGCGATAGTATTTCATAAATTGCTTTATACAACAGTTTCTTGTTCGGTCCACTAATTCGATTCGATAAGTGGCATTCCAAGAGTGCCAATATTTAGTATAAAAGCACCAATACAGTTAACTGTTCATATCACTTTGCTTGTGTGTGTTTGCTGTATAAAATTCCAGTTCTAGCAATAGTTGCTTACAGGGAATTACTGCACGTACTATGGGCTGTCAGTCAGTCTGTGAGTTGCATGCCACCTTGCAATGCTCTATCTAGCTATGGCTTCTTTGGGAATTATTTTCTTTGGCAGAGCAAAAATAAACAAAATATTTGGCCATATTTTGTCTGAAATGTCAAAATTCAGACATAATAAATGTTTCCAAATCAATTTGTATTCACATGGATGGGACCTAAGATTCATTTAAAAAAAAAATGGAGGAACATCTTGACTACATTTCAATTTTAACACTATTGATTCTTTACATCTGCTTTGAGTTTTCTGCACTTGTGACTCACATTCTACTGCTGTGTTTGGTCCCACATGGATTCCCTAAAGATTTTCACTTCCCACAAAAAATTTATCCCCAAGTCTTATCCTTGTTTCAGTGTTTACTCTCACCTGGACACTGTAGATTTTTACCTAATAGCTGATACTGTAATCGTAAAGACAGTCCTATGCTCAACCCAGGACTCGTATTCACAATGTGCTCATACTGAACATCCTTTTAACACACTCAGTACTGGTTGTCTTTCCTCTACTACATCTCTATACTGTAATGATTTATAATCCCATTATCCGGTTTCACTCAGAAGAGGATGGGATCTCTTTTGAATCTGGGTCCTCTCAAGGTGTCTTCCTCATGGTAAGGTTTCCCTCGCTACTGTCGCCTCTGGCTTGCTCATTAGGGATCTAAATCTATCCGGATTTCTTTGTAACAATGAATTGAATTATTTCACAGGTGCATCAGGATAGAAACGCTCACAACCTTTCAGCCCAAATTGCTTCCACAGCCCTCGAGACCAAAATATCTCAGCTTTACACATGACCTTAGAAAGTACGTTCCTGATTTATTTATTATTCGCTCCCATTAACGTTCATCATCTCATTATTTTTGCAAGCAAGGCCATTTTCTAGAGCAATTAGTCAAGTGGAGTTATTTTTGGGCCTCCATTTTCACCCGCTTCCTCTCGCCGTGTGTTTAAACATGTCTGTGTGGGTGAACAGGAGACCGACGTGCTCTGCTGACTGCTCAGATTATCGCCATCCATCATTTCTTTAGGTGCTCTTTTAGGGTAGGGAGCCGCATAAGTCTGCAAATTACAATTTGTCCTAAAATCACATAAGGTAAATGTCATCAATACCCTTTCTGTTTCACTCATCTTTTTTCTCTCTACTCTGTTTTTAAATTGCCCAAAAAGCTGTAGATGCAGACCTTTGTTTAGATCCTTAGAACCATTGCCAGTTTGTTAGTATCAATGGAGGTTATTTATGGCCTAAGTAGTGCAATATGGCATCCCACAAGGTCCTCTTTTAGGCCCACTATTATTCCCCATTTATATCTAGCCTTCACTATGCTGATTATAAAGTGAATAGTTTGATCTGTTAAAGTCTGAGCTGCATATGAAGTTGTTGCAAAAACGCTCTCAGAGCGAGACTTTGCAGCATTGTATTGAAAGACTTGATTATTTAAAGGGAGTTGGTGATTATGATTGGGGATAGGAATTTATCAGCAATAGCATGGAATTCAAGAGAGTGGAGTTTAAGTAAATGTCATAATCTCAACAGTTTGCCCACCAGGTTCAGAAGAGGTCTGTGATTGGTCAGATGCAATGTCAGTCAGATTGCCACTTCCTGTTAAAGTAGGAGGATCTTGGCCACATTTTAGTGATATGTATCAGAATCTGTGGTGAAAGTTGGAGCTTTGCCTTGCAAGATTAGCAATCACATCGCTCATTTTCAGTACCAGCTTTATCCTAGTCAAGGTCACAGTGGATCCGGAGTCTATGCTGGGAAGACTAGGAGCAAGGCATGGGACGCCAGGGCACCATGCACACACACATTCGCATCTAGGGGCAATTTAGCTTGCTTTATTATCTACTGGTATAGTTTATTAACACTAGCTTGCTTTATTAGCTTGCTTTATTGACACTACTAGAACAGAAAAAGTTCCAGAAAATCTCTGTAGGTGTTTCCAAAATCCAGATTAAATCTTTGTGAAATATACTTTTCCATTATTGGTAGTACTTCTCTGCCACATATAGTTAATTTATTAATGATGGTAAAAAATTTAACCTTTATATGTAAAGCAGTTTGAGATTTTAAACTCTAAACAAGAAGTGGAAATATAAAAAAAGTGTTCTGTTAATTTGTTATTTTGTAATGCACTTGGCATATTGCAGACTGACTCACTGCTGTTATGTTACTCTTGTCATGCTATTTCCACTGTAAGTATTAAACAACAAGAGTTAGGGTATGACGCACTTATGTATTATTAGAATTTACTCAAAAGTGGCTTTTGTCGATCATGGAGCAGCTGGGGAAAACTCAGACATCAAATCTAGGTTAAAGTCCCTCAGCCACTGTTAAGCTACCTCCTATACAGCACATGAGGGCAGGAGCTTTATAACTGCTCTGCAAGCATTAATTTAATTGTAAATGTACTCTGCGGATACCAGCATAACAGTCAGAATCCTTGAATGGTTGATTGGGCTGCTGCTTAAATACCAGATTCTAGCTGAGCGTGTAAGAGCTCGTTATTGTATAAATTCACAAGGTGGAATGTAAACTGTGCCTCTGTGCGAGGCCTTAGAAAACAAATATGTAAATATAATGGCTAGCAGCGATTATTGGTGCCAAACATTATAAAACAGTCATTTTCAGATTGATTTCATGAATTAGTTTTGACTAGAAGTATTGTGAAGGAGCTTTTGACTTAGTTCTTTGTATATACTTATTAACTGGTTGTTTAACCTTTACTTTTTTCTACTGAGAGGAAAATTGATATCTCATTATGTAAGCAGCTGATGAACACTGATGAAGACAGTACATATCATAGGAATTTGTTAATTTATTAGGGTGTAACACAGTGACACTATTTAAATCTATACTTGTTTATTGCTCCAAATGTCCTACTACTTTTCATATCTGTATTTTTAGTATCTGTTTATGACATATTATCTGCTAAATATGAATAATACATCACATTCGGTTACACTCTAACTATATATTCATGAAGTGTTCCCTATGAATGGGTCTTTCTCCTCCTGTCTCCAGCCCAGGGAGTTTATCCTCAGTACCGTTGACCTTGGGTTGGTCACATCAAAAATAAAACAAAATAAAAATAAAAATTAAGATTAATTTCTTTTCATTGTTTAAGCAATATTTTCAGGAATTGCATCATCACCCAAGGCTTCGTGCCAAAGACAGGGGTTCAAATCCAAGGACTGCCAGAGAGTCACTTCTGACCCAGACCCTCACCAGCTCAGCTTGAGTCCTGGATTGGATTCTGATCCACTTGTAAGTGGATTAAAGCACCAGCCAAATTAATAAATGTAAATTTAGCCTGGCCATGGCAGAGCCAAATCTGCGAAACAGCATGAGGCTCCTAAACCTGTGGTATTTGGCCAATCGATTATCTGCAGGCCCTTTATAACAAAATCGCCATTAGAAACCATCCATCTAACTCTCGTATTCCAGCATGAGTAACATTCTGATTGAAGCAACATTCTGATTGAAGCCCACTTAGGTTATAAGATTACAATCGAATTTGACATTTTCTGCAGCCAGTAGTTAGGTATAAAAATAAAGCTTGCTGAGGAGAGTGTTAAAGGATGCTGACCTTCTGCCAAGCCCAGGAGAAACAACTCTTAGCAAGATTTACTTGTGGATGTTTGAACTAGTTAGACAAGAAAATGGAAAGAAAGCCTCAAACAATCTGATATCATATAGCAAAAAATCAATAATGCACATTCAAAAAATACATGACCCACACTTTGGTCGATACTGAATACTGAATACTTGAATACTGATAAGATTAGATAAGATTTGATAAGATTTGAAGATTGGTGTTTATATTTGCTGACCATTTTTGTCCAGATATTATCTACTAATCCTGATACAAACCCATAATGCAATTTCAGGACATTTTCTGGTCTATAGTAGTAAGAATAAGAAGAACACTCTTCAGTATTCTTATAAAAAGGTATTTTTGTACTCTTTTGGACCCAACATTTTTCTCTAATTTGGTCATTTGCCAATTCCCACCTACTAGCTATCTCTCCTTATCATAGCTACCATGAGAGTGGAGGCTTGGACTCCCAGTTCAAACTAGGGCTCCCAATTCAAACTCATAATCTCTTAATGAGTGGGCAATTGCTTTTCTGTTGTCCCACTTGGAAACCTGTCCATTTGTAATTCGAGTGATTTTTCTTTTGCACATGAATTGTTTGGAACTATTATTCTAGTTCTTTTCTGACCCCAAACTGCTAGAACACATCAGTACACACCATTACTCTGTCCTGCAGAGAGAAAGGGACACAAATGCAAACTGATACAAGAGCAAAATTTGGACAGTAGTTTTAGCAATATTTGGTGAAAAACATTGTACTAGCATAATGACAAAATACATGATTTATGATTTAGCTAAGACATATCACTTTAGTGCCAATGTGGTCAAACTGAATCACTAATAAAACATTTTAATGCAATGTAGGTTGATTTTAAATGCATGCTGGCACTGGGTCTCATTTATACTATATGGTCAAAAGTATGTGGACACCTGACCATCACACCCATATGTGTCCATTCCAAAATCATGGGCATTAACATGAAGTTGACCCCCCTTTTGCCGCTATAATAACCTCTATTCTTCTGGGAAGGCTTTCCACTAGACTAGGTGTGTGGTTCTGGGGATTTGTGCTCAATCAGCCACAAGAGCGCAGTTGGTGTTCCAGTTCTTCCCAGTGATGTTCAGTGGGGTTGAGGTAAGGGCTGTTTGCAGGACCCTTAAGTTCTTCCACTCCAACCATAACACACCATGTCTTCATGGAGCTTACTTTGTGCACAGCCTTCAAAAAGTCTTGAGTTGCTTTACAGTCATTATCCACCATCACTGTGAAGTGGCGTTCCTATCAGTTTTGTAGCATTTGGCTGAATGTGAGCAGAGAGTATAGCCCTATACACCTCAGAATACTCTGGAGAAGGTAGGTGTATCATTGTCAAAATCTACAATCAAGAGACGCAGGGGGTCAAAATACAGAGGGTTTACAACAAGGTGCAAACCACTGGTAACATTCAAGAACAGGGAAGCCAAATTAGACTTTGCCAGAAAACATCTAAAAAAGCCTCCCGTGTTCTGGAATAAGATTTTTTGGACTGATGAAACCAAGATTAACTTGTACCAGAATGATGGGAAGAGAAAAGTCTGGTGAAAGAAAGGAACAGCTCATGATTTAAAGTATACCACATCATGTGTCATACAACATGTACACCGTGGTGGAGGTAGTGTTATGGCATGGGCATGTATGGCTGCCAATGGACCGGGCTCACTGGTGTTTATTGATGATGTGACTGCTCACAGAAGTAGCAAGATGAATTCTGAGGTGTATAGGGCTATACTCTTTGCTCACATTCAGCCAAATGCTACAAAACTGATAGGATGCCGCTTCACAGTGCAGGTGGATAATGACCCTAAACATACTGCGAATGCAACTCAAGACTTTTTGAAGGCAAAAAAATGGAATATTCTTCAATGGCCAAGTCAGTCGCCTGATTTCAACCCAATAGAGCTGCTTTTCACTTACTGAAGACAAGACTGAAGGCAGAAAAACCCACAAACAAGCAGCAACTGAAGGTGGCTGCAGTGAAGGCCTGGCAAAGCATCTCCAGGGAGGAAACTCAAAATTTGAGTTTTGAGAACATGGGCTCCAGACTTCAGGCAGTCACTGACTGTAAAGGATTTTCATCCAAGTATTAAAATTATGGTTATCTTTACAATTATGTCACTTTGTCCAAATACCTTTGAGCCCCTGAAAATGGAGGTACTTTGTTGAAAATGGCTGTAATTCCTAAATGGTAAATGCCATATTTTTGTGGAACCTCTTAAAATAAAGCTATAAGTCTACACTTTGATCACATGTGATCACATGTGATGCTCCTGTGAATTATTTATCAGCTAAATTTGTTTGTAAATGATGCCATAAATTTTGTTTGAACTTACACTAATTTATGATGAGTCATAGGTAAACCAATTGTTATGAAAATCCTTCACAAATGATCTGAACCTATGCTAGTTTGATTCACAAATAAAAAATCAAATAAGACCAATGAAATTATTTAAAAATATATTAAATATGAATATGACATCATCGGACATGACAAACCTGAGCGCTGCTTTGGAAAGCAAAGACAGGATATAAATAACTTTTATCCTTTACAAAATATAGTCACTCAAAAGAGTCATTCAGAAACAATAAATTGTTCTGAATCACCCATCATGAGAAAGGAGGCAAGGTCAACAGCATAAACACAGATAAAACCTTGTTTCTTGATTGAATTTCAACAAGCCGGACATGTTTCTGTGCAGACAAAGCAGACAGGCGTGTGATGAAGACAAGGCCTCATGGGGTGCAGAGAGGAAGATGGATGAGCTTTGGCATTGCTTGGCTCAGCATTCCTTTATATTAGATAGAAAAAAGAGGGCAGGAAGTGAGGTAGGAAAGCATGTCATCTTCTGCCTTAGGCAGCGCTATCATTTAAGGAAATGGAGAGCAAGAATAAAAAAACAGTCAGGCTTAGAGAGTAATGCCGTGGGGTTGTGAGGGGTTGTGAGGGGTTAGGTTCAGCTTTACAGAGCCAAAAGTATTAATTCCCTCTGAGTCTCAGCCTCAAAATGCCAAACAGGACGCTGAAAGTCTCAAGGCCGACTGAAGTGCACTTGTCTTGCCAGCTTCAAAGCTTTTCCAGAAAGAAAGCCTGTTGCTTATCATAGGTCCTTGAGGCACGATTCTTAATTTCCGGAGTGTTTAGCATTAACACTTTCAAGATGGTACTGGAGAGCTGACCTTTATTGCTTTCATTAGGAGTCACTGATAGAAGTTCACAGTGCTGACTAGTGTTGTTGGCCGAGGAGTAATATAGCATTGAAATTCACTCCTTCATATTTGTCACAGATTAATTTTTTTTCAATGCACTACATGTGGAAAGGAATTCATATCAGATGCTTTTTTTTTTTTGCATATATTCAATTAATTATATCAACCTTTTGCAAGGCAAATATGCATCAAAGCAAACACCTAAGGCACTGTGTTGGCCCACTTCTTGTTCAACCTGTACTCCAGAAATTTTTTAATAATGTAGACATGTTTATAGTTCATCATTTGGATGGTGTTTTTAAGAAAAAATATCCAAAATGCAATCCATGAAAGAGTGCATTCGGAGTTAGTAGGGCTCTGTTGATGGACATGAGCTTCCTTGCTGCACACTTTTTAAAAATTTAATGTACAATTTTGCGTATTTATTGCACTGCTTTATTAATTTTTTTAATTAACAGTGTAGCCTTAAGTTAGATCAAGTTAAGTAAAGTGTGGTCTGAGACATTCTTTACTGCACAAATAAAACTGCATAAAATAGTGATGTCCCAGAAGTTTTTGCATTGTCTTTAGAAAAGATGATGGGTCAGCTACTTTTTTTAATTTCAGGTCAACTATTCAAAATAGTAGCTGTACAGAACCTTAAACCTTGGCCCACGTCTAATTTCTTTTAATTATCAATTTCTTAGTTATGATAGAGATTAAATTATGAATTCAGCTCACATCCTGGATTGGACTTTTTTAATTCAATAAAAGAGATTCAGCGTTTTGTTAAAGTTGCTGATCTCCAAACAAAAGGTAGGTACTAAAAGGTAGGATGTGGAAAAAGCTTGATTGATGGCCCACACTGTGACTGTGGTACAACCAACTAGTTGCTCACTGGGGAACCATTTCACATGTGTAGCTGAATCCCTGCTTGAATCCCAGCTTCATTTATTGATTGCACCTCATGGGATTGTACCTCAACAAGGAGGGCAGCAGCCTCGCTCCATATCCCGATGATATTTGATGAAATGACAATTAAAGTGATGATGCAGGCTTGACCTCATAGCCCTGTTTGTTTTTGAATGATAGAAAATAAATAAAACTGTCACACACACAGACTTGGCAAAACCATGACACTAATTAAACTTGACTGGTAATTACCATGAAAGCTGAACAGTTGTTTGAGCATGTGAATCTCATGTCTTTCAGAGTCATCCCATTTCATGCAGACTGCCCAATTTCTCATGTGATGCTTAAGCAAAATATACAAGCAAGTAAGTAATTATATTTGCATTTGTCAACTAATAACAGATAAATTGTGTCCTACAGTATATCGATTTATAGACTTATAAGTCTATACAATTTGCTGCTAATAGTCACAGAATGCTTAAAAGCATGTGTTTCCTCAGCTACCAATTTAATTGCCCTTTAGAAAGGTAACATTAAATATTGCTTTATGTGTGAAAATGTTTTTTTTTTTTCTTAAAATCAGAACCAGTGTTAATGTATATTGAGGGAGTAGTGACAATCTTTTATTTGTTCATCTTTCTGCAAGGGGTTGTTGACTGACTTCCTCGAATGTACTTTGACAGACTGTTGGTATGTCAATGGCTTTGTGTGTATGTGTTTTTTTGGGGGGCTTCTGTGTTAAAATCAAAGTGTGAAGGATGTTCTTTCTTTCTCCTCCTTAGCTTATATGCAAATGCATCTGAAATGTGTCCAGTGTTGATTGACTGAAGTATTGACATAACACGCCTGGTGTGAATTCAGGTCAAGGTTAATAAGTCGGTATTGTTCACTGCCATGCAGTCTCTCCTATCTTTTCTTTTCATTCCTGCATTTGCAAACCTCAAAAGTGAAATGTGCAAACCAAAGCACTAAATTTCCATATAGAAATCCTGTATTTGTCATATGTACATAGACCAGGTCATATATTACAGAGAACAGGTCAGCCATGATACAGTACGTCTGGACAGAGAGTGTTAAGGACCTTGCCCAAGGACCAATCCATGGCTGTTGAGTCACTGAATTCCCAATGAGATTGGAGTAAGTGAGTCTTTCAGTCATGAACGTGATTCACTCCTCCCTTGTTCAGTATATCCATGAATCTTTCAGTCATACGTAACTGGGAGTTGTGGATAAGTGGATCAGTGTTAGAATTATAAAATTTGTTGGTTATGACTGAGATTTATTTCTCTCTTGTTCAGTGAATCAGCTGAATCAGTTCAGTTGGGCTCATTGAGCCAGAGTTGGAGATTTCCAGCTTTTCATTGCATGCAATAGTAGTCCGTGTTGGGCTTACTCACTCACTTACTCACTCACTCTCCAGTAACGTCTCCAGGTTACGTATGTAACCTGGAGACGTTGCCCTTCAGGAACTCGAGCTGCGTCGAAACGCTATGGGAACGAGTATGCCCACGCCACCAGACTTACAAATCCCTGCCCAGTGTGGAAGAGCACAGCTAGGGCAAAAGAACAAAAGAGCCCGGAGTGGCTCGCATGTCGAGGCCATAGAACCCGATGAAAGACAGGGGAACGGACCAACCCGCAGCGTTGCAAATGTCCTGCATAGGGACACCTGCCAGAAAGGTCTTGGAGGCTGCCACACTTCTAGTGGAGTGAGCCTTGACTCCCAAGGGCGAGAGGAGATCAGAAGACTCATAGGCCAGACAGATGGCATCCACGACCCACCGGGCAGCTCTGAGGACGTATGCATCCAGTGCTCACACTGGACACATAGAGTTAAGCCTCTGCTGGTCGGGCTCCCGAAAGGGAGGAGGACAGAAGGCCTGGAGTATGACAGGCCGTGGTGTAGAGGAGGGAACTTTTAGGAATATACCCCGCTCAAGGGTAGAGAAATGCTTTGGCCAGACCGGGCGCAAAGTCTAAAAAGAGAGGGCCACTGAGAGGACCTGTAGATCCCCAACTCTCTCAAGAGAAGGAGGTTTACAGAAAGCCTCCAGCACCACAGCCAGGTCCCACGGAGGGACATGAGATCGAACCGGAGGCCTCAGCCTCAGTGCACCGCGGAGGAAACATGTAACTAGGGGGTGTCTGCCCATAGACTGACCACCGTGAGGGGCGTGATAGGCCACAAAGGCCGCCATGTAGACCTTCAAGGTGGAGAGGGTCAACCCTGCAGAGAATCGGACCTGCAGGAACTCCAGCACTGTACCAACTGGGCAGTTAACTGGGTCGAGCTAGCAGTCTCCGCACCAAGAAGTGAAAAATTTCCACTCAGGGTGTACAGTTTCCTCGTTGAGGGAGCTCTGGATTGAAGAATGGTCTCAACAACCTCGGTTAAGAGACTGGAAGCTACGAGTTGTGCCCCCCCAGAGGTCACACCCACAGCCTCCATAACTCCGGGTGGGGGTGGAAGCCCGCCTGTGAGATGAGGTCCCTCCAGACGGGGATCTCCCATGGATTGAGAGACTGGAAGCTGCGAGTTGTGCCCCCCAGAGGTCACACCCACAGCCTCCACAACTCCGGGTGGGGGTGGAAGCCCGTCTGTGAGAGGAGGCCCCTCCAGACGGGGATCTCCAATGGAGGGCCGTCGAGGAGGGAAATCGGGTCTGAGAACCATACTCGGCCCGGCCAGAATGGGGCTACTAACAAAAGAAGGACCCCGCCCTGGCGCACTCTCTCCAGAGCTCCCAGGAGCAGAGCAATCGGGGGGAAGGCATACAGATGAAGCCTCTGCCAGGTCTGTACATGGTATCCAGTCCGAGAGGAGCTGGATGAGTCAGAGAGAACCAGAGGGGACAGAGCGATATCTCCTGAACAGATCCACCTGAGCCCGGCCAAACACTCTCCATATCTGCTTCACCATCTCAGGGTGAAGCCTCCGTTCCCCGGGCCTCAGCCCCTGCCTCGACAGGATGTCTGCTCCCATAATGAGATGCCCAGGGATGTAAATTGCTCCCAACAGGAGGAGTTTCCCCTGGGACCACACAAGGATCTGGTGTGCCAGCCTGTAAAGGGGAGCGCTAATGCAGACCTCCCCAGTGGTTGACGTAAGAGACCACCTCTGTGTTGTCGGTGCGCACCAACACATGGCGAACTCTTAGGTCCGGGAGAAAGTGTTTCAAAGTTAGAAACATGGCCATCATCCCCAGGCAGTTAATGTGCCACGAGAGATGGCAGCTGACCACGGGCTGAGCGGCCACTCATGACCACTCCCCAATTGGTGAGAGATGCGTCCGTCGCTAGCATTACGCGGCGACAAGGAGCTCCAGCACCGGGCCCTGAGAACCAAGGTTTCCTCCACATGTCTAAGGCACGTAGGCATCGCTGCGTGACCTTGATCATGCGAAGCGGGTTTCCCCTCGGGGAGAACCCCTTGGTCTTGAGCCACCACTGTAGGGATCTCATGTACAGCAGGCCAAAAAGTATCACATTGGATGCAGCTGCCATCAAACCCAGCAGTTTCTGGAACTGCTTTACACTGAGTGACCGGCCTTCTCTCACTCTCGTGACTGCTGTGAGGATTGACCAATCCGAGCAGGAGACAGATGTGCCTGCATCGTGGTCGAATCCCACACCACGGTTCTCTGTACTGGAGAAAGCATACTTTTCTTGGCGTTTAGTCTTAACCCCAGCTCTTCATGTGCATCCCAAGCAGACAATGCACAAAAAGCCTAAAAGCTGCCCGCTCTCGCCCTCATGTTTTGTCTTTTTGGCATAATGCATTGAGAGACAAACAATACAAAATCAGACTGACACACACAGAGCACTTGCTGAATGACAGAAAGCTGCTGCTGTATCCACCGCGCGTGCTTTTAAACTTCCTGGTCGCTACGTCACCCTGCCAGTGATGTCTCGCCCATCCATTGGACTGATTACACGTGTGATTCAGAGAGTGGTCACACTGAAGGCGTTCCTATAGTGTTTCGATAGCGTTTCGACGCAGCTCGAGTTCCTGAAGGGGAACCGCCTTATTCTGCTTAGGGTCACAGTGGAACTTGATTATGCAGTTACTTCTGCTAAAACTACTTCTAAAATGTAATGAACCTTCTCAGTGCATGTATTCTTTTCAGGTCTATCCAGAAATGTAAAACGCAGAAATTCCTTAACAATAGCACACAAGACATAAAAGATGACTTCTAAAAAGCACACATTGGAGAATGGTGCTGGGTTGCTGTTCACACAATAGCACCGGTTCAGACGTCTGGCTTGACATAAAAGACCAGACATTGCTAAAACACAATTATATAAAGCTGGATGGCAAAAGAGAGAGAGAGAGAGAGAGAGACAGAGAGAGAGAGGGTGGGAGGTGGGAGGTGGGTTGGGGGTATTCAATAGACCAGACATTCATGGGTCTCTCACAAGGTTGCAAGGTTTTGTGTCAACAAAAAGGTAAATTTTAGAAATTGCCTTTCATTCACAAAAAAGCCAACATGGCAGCAGAGTGTGCTTTGAAAATCCTACACCAGGGGTACATTCCAAAAGAAACACACAGTCGTGAATAGAAAGCAGAGACATGAGACAACCAAAATGTTTGCAATATCAAAACTGACTGTGTTTGGCAAGAAGAATGGGCAGAATTTTCAGGATCCAGATGTACAAAGCTGATAGACATATCCCAGAAGACTTTCAGCTGTAACTGCAGCCAAAGGTTCTTCTACCAAGTACAGAATTGGGAGGTAGGGATTGTCAAGAATTTACTTGTTGATTTCATTCATACACTCTGCCAGTGATGATGAAAGACAACATGAACATTATTTTCACACACTCTCAGTTGAGACCAAGACTATATTTGGCAAGACCAATGCCCATGACTGAGATAACTCCAAGTACAAATGTCAATAATTCTGAGACAAGTCCAAGTCAATGCAGAATCATCTCGAGATCAAACGCCTGATTCGTACAAGCATTGTAAAAGTGTAAAATGTGTAAATATAAAGAACCACATTAATGTATAATATGTTGTTTTTTATGTTATTCTTACAGTATACACATGTTTTGTGTGTTTTTATTGTATATTGATTTGTTGAAATTGAAAATGTTTAGAACATTTACAGCATTTGGCAGACACCCTTATCCAGAGTGACTTACATTTATCTTATTTATACAACTGAGCAGTTAAGGGCCTTGCTCGAGGGCTCACCAGTGGCAGCTTGGCAGTGCTGGGGATTGAACTCATGACCTTCCGATCAGTAGCCCAACGGCCTAACCACTGAGCTACCAAGAAGAAGCCCTGTAATAATAGATATAATGTGGTGTTGTTGTTCTTCTTCTTTCAGCTGCTGTTCTTTTAGTTTTATATATATATATATATATATACATACTTGATTTTAGATACCTTTCAGTTTAGTGCATATTCTAATCTTAAAATAACCTCAGACTGACCCAAGACATGGTTTATCTATTCTGACACAAAGGCCGTGAAGTATTCACCTGTCCTCTCTTCAGAACCAGTTGCCCTTTTGACCTCGTGTGCTCGTCAGCCGTGCTCGTCAGACATGCTCTCTCATCTGCTTCATTTCTCTACTCTGAATGAAAGCACTTAGACATTTCATAATGCTGTAAGTACTGTTTTTATTCACAATGGCCTAACAATGAAAGGTCATGGCCTTTTGATCTAGGGGTAGTTTAAAACCAAAAGCACATCACAGGCTCGGAGCTCCGAGGCACACCAACCACAGTGCTGTGAGAGGAATATGAATGAGAAAACTGACGGGTTCTTTCTGCTTGAGCACATGAGGTGCAACATATGAAGGTAACAAGAGAAATCTAGACCTGAATCAAATAATTCAATAATATTATTCAGTTAGAATTAATATTACAGTCCATTTAAATATGTATTTTTATATACCCACTACAAAATGCTGCACAAGCACAAGGTAATAAAAAATGTAATTAAAAACAGTAGTAGCAATAGAATTTTCATTTTATTTTTGCTTTATTAAATAAAATAATCACAGGTAGAAGATAGAAGAAGAAAAAATAGAGGAAGGAGAAGCAAATAAAGGAGGAACGTAAGAATAAGAAATAGGAAGATGCTAAAAAATCCTGGGAAAGATAACAAGGAAAACTGATGCAGAGCAATAGAGAAAGATGGAGGAGGAAAAAAGAGGGGATGAAGGGAAAGAACAGAAAGACAAAGCGGAAAAGGAGAATAAGAAGGGAAAGGAGAAACAGAAATAGGAGTCACAAAATAAATGCAGTTAAAGGGAGCAGACTGCATGGTGACTTACCTGCTTCTTCTCTGTAATGAGGATGATTAATCTGAGGGGAGTGGCTCTTGGATCTGACATTTCTACCACCAGCTAATCTGCATTCATTAGGAGAGAATGCAGTGCTCTAATTACATCCCGGCCTCCTGTCTAACAGCAGAACAGGGGAAAGGGAATAAAAAGTGTCTGTAAGAGGGCAGATGTTGATGACTCAGGTCTGCTGATGAACATTATGCACATTAGCAACAGTAAGAGTTTAATACAGACCTCCAGGAAACACCAACCAACTGAAAAGAAGCTAACTCATTAAAGTGAAAGTAAATCAAGGTGTCAGTGAAAGAAGTTTAATTTTACTGTGTAGATTGTTGACCTAAAATATTATTATATTGTTATATTTAAACTGGAAAATGGGATAAACAGGAAATAAGGTTTATGTGCGAGGTACATATATGGCCAACATGACATTCACACCATACACAGTAAAATGGATAAAATACTACGTTTTCCTAGTTTCCGTTTGAGCCTTGTACACCTCAGACAGAAGAAAATGTTGGGATGTAAGATGTTGATGTTTGCTGTCACAGTGAATGGCTTTTAAATAGCATGAAAATCCTTGAAGTGAACATGTACATGGTGAATACATAATGCAAAATATTCAGACTGAAAGCTAAAGCATGACATCACCGAGCCTTTTATAAATGATTCAGCATGAAGAATGTTCTCATTTCCTACCTCCTTACTTCATGCGCATGGTTTTCTTTTCACGCTCTGTTCCATCCGAACTTCATTATAGCCTGTTTTGATTTACATTTAATTCATTTTTAGTGTCAATTGAAAAGCAGGCCTCTTTACTTACACAGCTGATAGATGAAAGAAGAAAGAAGAAGATAGATGAAAGAAGTTTTTTTTTTTCATTTCCTCATCCACTACTTGTATACAGAAATATGTATACTTACTGATTTGATTTGACTAAAAATGAAGACAAAACACAATCCATGGTTGAGTTACACGCCAGAAATAGCAGCATGTTTGTAGCATATAGGTGTTTGTGTTTTTGCCTTAGCTTTTCAGATTTGTTTAGAGTTAAAGGAGCGTGGACAAATTGCATTTGCCCAATAAACGCTACAAGGGTTACACCTTCTTTTTTAAAAGCATGAAATATGAAAAGCATTTTAAAATAAGTCAGAAGCAATGGAGAAATGCTAAAACAAAACACCAAAAAACCAACAGCTATATTTAGAATTTTATTTAGATTTTAATTAAAGCTATATTTAAGGTTATTTCTTCATATTTGTTTTGTGTTGAGTAAACATTGTTAAACGTTCGAGGACTTGACCAAAAGCCATTTTCCAGGGAAAAAAAAAAAAATACTTAAAAAAATAAATAAATAAAAACACAGAAATCCAAAATTTAAAGAGAATTTACAAACACAATACAAACAAAATTAAAAGGTATAAAAAGTGGTTGGCTTTTTATTATTATTATTATTATTATTATTATTATTATTATTATTATTAATTTTGATTTCTTTCTAATGATTCACAGTTGTAACAATTCGAGTTTGCATCTTTACAGTTTAGATCCTGTAATTTTGTATTTCAATATTTCAATAAGCTTTCTTGTAGCTGAATACATTTTTTGCATTCATGGATAATTCGACTCTGTTTTCGTTTTACTAATACAATAAAATCCAGCTAACCTGACTATCGGTTGCGATGAGCAAAATGTCATAGATTTCAATCCAAGTTATCCTCACTGTACAGTGTAATGTGACTGTATTCCAGTTAAGAACCTTTGAGTACCTAATATCATTAAATAGACCTATAAATGTATTATTATATAACTGCACACATATAAAAGACTTTAACAGCCATTTCATCTAGCTTTCACATTGATTCCACTCTACAGCACAGAAACACACACTCAAGGTGCTTCACACTCCTGGTTGCTCATGGATGACTAAGACCAATGGAGCACGTGGCCAGCCTCATGTCCCTGTGCTCGTCCTCATGCTGCGTTGGTGATTATCCTGCCCTACAGTCATTAAACCCCAGCAGGTGAAGTCCTGGCCTGTCGGGACCAATGTGCCTTGATAAATTTGCCCTATTACGTTGACAGATTAGTCCATAGCTGGAGCCCAAGTGGTGGCTGGTCACACAGGTCAGCATGTTCATCATTACGCTGCTCAAATGTCACTCTCTTTTCCTGCTGGCTGAGATGAGACTTTCAGCATTGCTGATCGCATCAACAGGAGTGCTGAGCGTGAAAAGTTCAGCATATTCAATATCCACGGATGCAGGAAATATTTCCTCTTTATTGTTCCAATAGGCCAAAATGATTTTTCCAGTGAGCCTAAAAACGGGTCTGTGTGAAAAACGCAACACAGCGTGTGTCTATCAGTGTGGATTTATTGTGGTGTCATGTTTACCACAAGACTACCAGTTCTGGGGAACATTTTATTAGTGCTAACGCACCTGAATTTATATTTCATCAGCTAAATGATCAATTGGCTCATGTCCAAGGAAGTATAGCGCTGAGCATGGTAAGAACTACTGTACAAGAAACAAACCGTGGGGGCATGCTGTTACAGAAAAATAATTAACTACAGGGGTTGTGATGAAGCGGAGTTACTGTCACCACCCTAATCAGCACACCTTGTAATGTTTTATTCCTCTTATACCACAACAATACCAATATTTAATTTATTAATGAACAACACATCATATGTTTTATCTGTTTATAGCTACATTTACAAATCATATTAGTTCCTGATGTCACTTATATTATAGCAGCTATAAACAGTCGTTCCCTCACCAGCCTCTCATTTTCTCTCTCTTGAAGGCTTTCCCATGTTGGAAAGTTAAAGCTTTACCTCTGACTTTTATAAAGCACTGACACTGGAGCCTCCTTCCAAAAATGTTAAATAAACAGTCCTACAGAAATCATCACTGTATATAATTATTATGCATAATATCATAGTAATTGTACAGTTTTCTTTGTTAAATAATAACATTTTTATCCAATTATTATTAGTCTTGGATTACGTAGATGGTCCAGCATGAGTACGAGTCTCTGTACGAGTTTCTATAGTAATTAATATAAACCTGTGATTTGCAGTAGCACTAGTGTCCAAGCTCTTGATAGAAAATTAATCAGCACCTTTCTGACCAATCAGATCCGAGAATTCAACAACACTGTGAAACTGCATTCATAGACCAGTAGAGTCTAATATGTTTTGTCTTTTATGTGCTAGCCTTTGCAGGGAGGTTTCTAGGTATAAGCAGTGTAAGCAGTGACTTCGAGCCACCGAGCCAAATTTACTTCCTGGTTTCCCTACAGTCCCAATTTCTAGGTCCAGCGCTGCCCTGAATACATCTTTAATTATAGTACTCATTGCCACTGTCTATGTTTACCTGTTTGTGAAAAAGTTGTGTGCAATTTCAATTGCAGTGAGGTTTCCTTAGTTTCTAGTTGTGCATGTCTCTTAAATATTTTAGCTTTCTACTTCCTGCTTCCTCTAATTATCCAAACAGTCATGTTCATTACGTCTTCTGGGGCTTCATTTAGAAACTTTCCTTGAGTTCCACCGTGTCTAGTGAAAGTGAGTACTCAAAAAGGAAATTCCAGGAAATTCCAGCTAGCTAAAGTCACACACTTTCACAAGCTTTAAATCCCAGCTCTTTTTCATTTAAATAAATGGTGCAAAACACCCATGTTTGACTTCTTCATGTTCTCAGATGTATCCTAATAGAGCTGTGATTTTTATCCATTTATAGAAACCATCAGTTTGATGCATAAAAGAGGATTTTTTTAGAATGTAAATAATCTAATATACTATTACAAGGTAGAAGGTAATACTCTTAAGCCAGACAGTTAACTTCAGATTGAAATACTCTGCTTTTTATTAGTTAAGTGATATGCAGTGTTTTGCATTAGTATTCACCCCCTTGAACTAATTTGAAATGGACCTAACTGTGATTTGTACAATTTAATTTACTCATTTTACACATTTTCAAAATGTTGCTGGCTTGTGATATTTTTTTGTTGGTTGCATAAGTATTCACCCCCTCGCTTAACCAGCCGCTGCCCCCTTATTCAGTTTGCTTGCTAGAAACACATTGGGTTGCAATTACAGGACTAAGTCTTCCAGGATATTATTATGTGCATATTGCCCATCTGCTTCCTGATATTTTCACCCATGCTTCTTGCTAGAATTGCTCAAAATCTGCTAGATTGGATGAAGATATTTGCTGAATAGCAATTTTCAAGTCACAGATTCTCAGCTGAATTGAAATCTGGGCTTTGACACATTGAGGTTCTTGGTTTTGAGCCAGTCCAGTTTATCTTTGGCAATATGTTTAGTGTTGTTGGAAGGTGAAACTGAAAAGAGTGTCTAAAGAGCTAATTTTTATTACTTTGCTTGTGCCTTGTATTCTAAGATTATTTATCTCCACACTCCGTTGCTTTGCTTTAAGGAAAGCCAACAACTGGTTTAGTCTAATGAGCTTAATGAGCTAATAATCATGCAAATAACTGCTTTCTGGTGAAATTAATCTGCTTAATCCACTGTTGCAGAGTTTCACTTCCAGGCCTTTCAGGGAAACTGTGAAAAGCCACCAGGACTGGAATTGGGAATACTTGGTTTACTAAATTAGATCTAAAGCAATTTAAAACAATTTCAGAATGCAGTTTCTAATTCAAGTAAAGCAATAAGCAGTTGAAGGTCAGGAATGAAAGTAAAAAAAAAAAAAAAAAAAAATCCACCTCAAGTTAAAATATAACTCTTTCATATTTCAGCCAGACGGATATTGAATCGATTTTGAAAGTAAGTGAGACTTAACCAGTTTGAAAGTAGCCAGCTAGAAGCAGAAAGACTTTAACTGCTCTACAGAGGATTCTAGCCACACAAACCCCTCAGCTTATATTTTAATTTTTAGCTTTTTTGTTCATTTAATTATGTGCAGTGAGAAAACAAACTAAACCAAATATCGAGTGAAATAAAAGTATAAGACAAATGAAACAAGTTTGGCTCTGATTCGGACTCAGAATCTTAAGCACTAAGCTAAAAGTGCACCAAGTGTAGAATAACACATGGAAAACAGATTTAGCTAAAAATAACATTTATTTCTATAATTTTACAACTAAGGAGCTGGGATTATACTACAAGGACTCTGTGGTTATCAGAAATGGGACTGTTCCACCTTTGGCTTCTATTGTGTGGCTTTGACAGTGATGAAATAATCCATTATGTACCACAGTAAGAGCTCATATTGGTAAACAGTGTGTAATCCTGTATTATTAACCACAGGAAAATCTTCAAGGTATGCACAGAAAAAAGGCATTTGCATCCTGGCACACACCCAGGATACACAAGCAAAGAGGGAAGCAAAGAGTAATGTTTTTCTTGGGTTCACGTCCTCCAGCTTTATTAGCACTGTGGGGTTTCTGCTGAGATGCAAACACATTGTGTACCCCATGGAAGTACTCCAATGTTTTAAATGTCAATGTTTTGTGTTTTCTTTTGAAGAAAAACACATTTGGATGAAGTTGTCATTTGTCTGAGCTTCGATTTCTGTGGTCGCCTCTGGAGCTTCATTAATGTCCTTCACAATGTCAGGTCTGTCAACAGAAACATCATTTTGACACTCAATTCCAAAACTAAGGTCCAACGTTTTACCCACAGAGAAGGTAAGATGGCCGCAGGGCTCTTGCTTATTTTTCTTTCTGTCAGAGTCATCCCGAAGGTTTTTCCCAAAAATATTTCATGACGCTATTTGAGTCAATGAAACCGTCTTCGCTGTCAAAAAATTAGAACACAAGGGAGTGATGCAGATGACAGCCTGTGAACAGCTCGTGTTCATTCGGTCCCTGTTGGGTGGAAGGTCATAGACGCACTCTAATGTGTTGGCAAATCAGATAGCATGCAGAAATCTGAAAATGAGTGTTCACCTTTCTGAGATTGCAGTTTGATGATCATGAATTAAACATTGACTTAAATCAGTGTCTGGTTGGATGTTGGCTAAACTGCGCTTCATACGCCATACGTACAATACAAAAAAAATTTAATTGAATAATAATCATACTTAAATAAGCTAATTCAATTATCTCGTGTTTGTATAATGGTATTAACAATACACCCTGTAGCTTTACAAAGCATCTTTACAGAAATCTGGATGTAGATTTAGATCCACAACAGGGGTGACATTAGCGAGAAAAAAATGTCCTGAGTTGACATAAGGAAGAAATCTCGAGAGACTCAAAAGGGAAGCCATTCTCTCCTGGGTGACACGGGAGAGTGGGATTAATTGATCAGTCTCATTTTATTGCAAAATTTGTTTTTCAGCTTGTTGCGAATGATTTTATAAAGAAAATGAGGAAACCTCACTAAGAAAGTAATGTTCTGGCACTGAACCGATCTGCTATTCTTACCTCAGGGTCTAGCCTTTTCCTCATGAGAATAAAAGACTGAAATATTAAAGAAAACGTACTATTAAGTGTCATTTAGTTCTTCTGATATTGCGAATCAAAGAGTGTGAGTAATAAGAAGTGCTCCTTACTAAGAACTTCAATCATGAATCATCAAATATAGATCATAGTTGACATGGACGGCTTGCTGGGTCATGATCTGGGGAAGGGTTCTGCTGTAATGCAGCCATTTGAACTCCTGTCTGAGGAACCATCACGTTGGCTGCATACAAAGTTGGTGTGTTTTATTGTAGCTTTTTCAATACTTGGAGAGTTTCTGAGTTTATCTGAACTCTTTTACATCCCAAGAATTAATTGAGTTGTGTCTCTCCCTGATGGCTCTGTTACAAGCGCAACTCATGCATACAAATATAAGAGCCATTATTTGTTACCTGACGTAATGATAAAATGCCAGAGTACAGTTTTGGATTTTTTGTCATGCACAGCAATACTGAAACAGTGAGGGACTCGTTTGTGAATCATCATCTGAAGAGATAATGCATGGCTGCTTTGGTTAGTAGATGCTACTAACCAAAGCTAACTAGCTAAAACAGGATTGTGGCTTCAGATCCTCCCCTTTTTCTCATAAACCTTTTTTACTAATACTAACTTAATACTGACTCAATGTAAAATTTGTATAAGAACTATACTAACATACTCAAACATGTCTGCATTTGGCCCTTGCTCCACCATAATTTATACTTGTGGACATGCTGTTGTAGGAAATTAATCAAAGACAAGTTATTTTACCAGCTTGAAGTTGATTAATTTCCAATAATAGCACTTCCTGAAATGATTTATTCCTCTTATACCTCAGGAATTTGTCAATGATTAGAATTTTCATTAATTAAGGAACGACAAGAGAGCACAGTGAAAACACAGCTTGTCAAAGCATAAAACTTCTCCGTCCTGAAGACATCAATAAACCTGAAGTTACAGCTTAACCTCTGGCTGTTACAAAGCACTGATACTGGAGACTCCTTACATAAATGTTATTACATTAAATAAATCTCCTTACAGTTTATTATTTACACTTTATTCTTAGATTATGTGGTGCATCCACTATGCGAGACTGTGTGAGTTTCTAATATAGAAGCAATAAGGTTTTAGAATGACTGCATTAATGTAAACATCTGCTTCAGCAGAAAATTAATCAACACCTTCTGACCAATCAGAATATACAATTCAGCAGTGCTGTGAGTTGTGCCTTTGCCTTTGACTTCAGTAGTAATATCACTACAGCTATATTCTGCATTCTGCATATTTTTCCCACATGGAAAAAAGTTTAAATAAACAAGTCTGCCTAAAGCAGGAGTCACTCAACGCCGGAACATAAAGAAGCTTCATGGCTGGAGAACATTAGACGTGTTGATGTTTTTTTTCAGGCTGGTAAGTGAGGCATCATGCAGGGTCTCTTGTGTTTTTATTTCGCTGCAAAACTCTACAGAGCAGTTAAAGTCTTTGTGCTCACTGGAAAAGAGCTAAAAAAATCTTTGCACTTCTGGCATTGTTAGTAGAAAGTCTAGCCGTCTAGACGTCTTTTGTCTGAAATAGAGATCTTTGGTCTTGGGGTGATGTTAGCAAGAAGTTTAGACTTCAGCACAGAGTGGATCTTTTTAAAATGAAGACTCTTACCTTGATATACAAGATGTCCAACTTAATATGGACCAAAAAATGTAGCGGCCACACCAAGGTGGCAACCCACAGAAACAACGCAACTGTTGCATGCAAATGGTCGCATACAACTTATCTGTAGCACCTTCTATATTACGAATATCAACATTCTGTTACAATCATACGATGCATAGCGACATATCAAACTTTCACTCCAATACTCTGCATGCCATCTTCTGCACCAATATAATTTAACCACACCAAGCGTCCACCACTGTGCGATGTAATTAAGATTAATACGTAATCAGTAATCTTACCTCTTTTAATAAACATAGTGTATTGAGCATAGTCGCCTTTATACCTAAAGGCTGTGCTTGTCACAAAATTTGATTAGACTTACCGGGGTGAAATAACTTCTCCTCTTCTCTGCAAACACAATCTGGCTTGCAAGTCACGTGGTCATATGGTACAGCAAAGCAGGTATTTCTCAAATGCGAAAAGTCACTGTATTCTCTGTAGCCTAAAGAATTTACAGCATAAAAACCTTCGAGATATTGAAAATACTCACGTTAGCATGTGACTTGCAAGCCAGATTTATTTCATTCATCATTCATTACTTAAAAATAGATTTGTTATTTTAATGTGTATATTGTTAATATTATATACGTTATATACAATGCGCAATGATTTAAGTTGAAAACTTAATACTTTCTTTAGTAGATTTTCCAACATAGCCAAAAAAACTCACTCCTT
Organism: Pangasius djambal; assembly: GCA_022985145.1. Classification (NCBI taxonomy): domain Eukaryota; kingdom Metazoa; phylum Chordata; class Actinopteri; order Siluriformes; family Pangasiidae; genus Pangasius; species Pangasius djambal. The sequence continues at coordinate 20,700,627 of CM040991.1, forward strand.
CTTGCAGGAGCCTCTCTATCTTTTTTTTCTTCTCTCTCTCTCTCTCTCTCTCTCTGCTCCTGCCATCAGAATTTCTAAGACAGAGCCAGAGGTTTGCCTGTTCTGCAGCCTCATGCTGACTGTATTAGCAAGTAAGGATGGGGAAAAACAGATGGCCTCCCACCTATTGCCTCATCCATCTGGATAAAAAAATACATATAAAATAAAAGAAAAAAGGCATGTCGCAGCAGTCTCCTCCTTTGACTCTGTCCGTGTTCCTGTGGGTGGACAATAACTCCTGAAAAGTTATGTATGAAAAAGTAATGTTGTACCATTTTTAACTTGCAACACTGCAAAATGTTTGTGTTTTTTTATATACATTATCTGGATGTACATTCACAGAGTTTCAAGCTTTAGCCTACATCAGTAGTAGAAACGTGTCACAAATTCCTCCTCTCAGTGTGCGCTGCGGCGTCTTTCATGTTTTGTTGGCGTTGTCATGTGTGTTGTGTTTTGATGTGAGTCTTGTCTCCGCCCCGTCTTGTCACTGGTTTATCTCCATATTGTTTCATGACTGTATTGACCTGTTCCCTGTTCCGCCATTAATTATACTGCAGTCCACTCGGTACTCGGAAGGTAGATTTTCTTCAGTTCCAGTTTAAAAGTGTTCCAGTGCTTTGGCTCAGAAAAACATGGACGTTCAGCGCAAGATTAAATTTGTCTCTGAATTAGATAAACATATTAAGAAGATCTACATGAATTATTTCTGCATGATTAGTGATGAGAGGCGACGTATAAGACAGGTCAACTAATCTTGTTCTTTGCTCATAAAAATGATTTGTCACAAAGGTCTTATAACATTAGTAAAATTGGGCTGAAATCAATGGGATTATGTTACAAATCTAAACTTACAATGTTGTTAAAACATGTTTTCAGAGCACAAGCTACACATAAAGATGACTTTTTATCAAGTCGGAAATGATGCAGAGGGAATTCTGTTTACTCTTGAATGTGCCCCAAAATATTTTTGTAACTTCTGGTGTGTTTATGTCTGAGAATGTGTGCAAAGTGGATGTTGCCCGGATTTACAACTTGGAATTCTGAGTTAAATGACCGTTCCACTGCACTTTTCCATGTCAGAAGTTGGGTTTTTCCGAGTTCCAAGTACAACAGATTGGAGAATTAGTTCCTGATTAGTTTTCTTATTTAAGCCCTGTTGTTTCATCTCATCATGCCACCGTGTCTTTAAGATGAAGCCCTGATTTCCTTTTTGTGTTTCATAATTCCATGTTTTCATAATTTCTAGTTCCAGATTTTGCTCTCTACCTGTTGATTTGAATTACGCGTATGGTTTTCCATTTTGGATGCTGCTTTCTGCACACTACAAAATGGGCCAAAATATACTAAATGTATATTGATGCAAATTGCAAATGCATAATCAAAATAAAATAAATTACAAACTACACAGACATAGAGCAAAACTTTTCCCCTTAATTGTTAAATTTTTGTGCACAAATACAAAAGGTTTAATTTATTTTTTATTGATGACTGAATGTTAGACTTTTTCTCCATTTATAGTTACATTTAAGGCCATGCCTGTTGTACTTATGTTTTAGCAGCCATAGTCTTTCCCTCACTAGCCTCTCTTTTTTTGAAGTTAATAAGATAAAAAAAGCAACTTTTTTTACCAAGAAACTGGAAAGCATAAAGAAGAATTTCTGCTGAGACTGGAGACTCCTTCCATTAATGTTAAATACACATCTTTTCACAAAAAAACAACTTCACCATATCAACAATTATACATTTTTTCTTTGTTAAATGTTATTTAATGTGCTTATTTGTAGTCTTTCATTATGTGGAGTGTCTCGCCTGTGAATGAGCCTTTACTATAGAAACAATAACGTATTAGAACAAACACATTACACATTATACAGTAAACCTGTGATTTGCAGCTGCACTACTGTCAAAGCTGCTGTTATAGAAAATTAATTTCACTGTGGTATACCAGTAATAAATATGATAACTTTTTGCACCTTACCTACACTTCCAGATGAATTTAAATTTCCCAGTTGCTTCAATCACTTTCCATCTAAACAATCTTGGGAGCAAAGTGTCCATTAGTTGCTCCCTTGAATAATTTTGTTGTTTTTGCTGTGGTTGGTTCATCGTCCGTAGTCCCCTGTGTAGCATTTAATTATTTCGTTCGGTCCACGCTGGAAGCTTTCAGCTACATTTACTTTAACTTCCTAATCAAGCTCCATAAATTTCTGCCAGGTGTCCCTGAGCTGGATGTCAGCAGAAACCGGTGTTGCTGAGAAGATAAAGTCTTGCTCAATCATCAGTAAAAGTGTCAGTGCTCCGCCCGCCAAGAACTCGAGTGTTAGTGAAGGAGACGAGTCACCATGCTGCTGTAAAGGGCAAAGAGGAAACCCTCCGGATAAATATGAGGCTGGTGACCTTTGTGGAGAGTTTCAAGCCTCAGAGCATCTGCAGCCAAGCAGAGCACATTAAAACAAGGAGTTCCCAGAAGGTTAGACTTGGCACAGGGAAAGTCAATGCTCCTATGTTTTTCCTTCTGAAAATTACAAAAGTGTAAAACTATTCCAGGCCTGTAGTCACTTGTTGTGTCAGATGCAAATCAGCAGCTACAGTAAACAGCTGTGAATAGGCGCATCTGAGTTACAAAGATCCAAATGAGTATCTTGCTGACCATAAATTTTAGTGTTAAAACAATACTGTTTATCTGCAGAGCTCTCCCAGCCTGCGTCTGCTCTCTGCTCTCTGAACAGAGAACTCTGGGAGGATGGTTGGTCATTACGCAGCAATCATTTTCAAAGCCGGTGTGTCTGTGTTCCCTCATCGCTGCAGGTGGCCAAATGTTTGAACCGCCGAGATCAACCAGAGCTCAGCTCCCTCACAGAGCTTTGTTGCTAGAAAAGAAACAGTTTAGCGCAGCATGCAACTAAGAAAGCAGCAAGACTGCTTTTACTGTAGGTTTTGCTAGCCAGCCAGCCATTAAACTGCTAGCAACGCAGAGCCGATGTTGCTTAACAAATGATAAATATGCATGCCAAAAACAAAAAAAAAAGATCCGGCCCTTAGTTGATCCATTATTTCCCTATAAATTAAGTTTTTAAGATTAAGTGTCTTGCTCAACCTGGCAGTCCTAGAAATCAGATTCAGAAGTTCCACACTTCCAGGAAGAGGAAAGAAATTTTACTTCAGTCATTTCTTGAAAAAGGTAATATACTATATAAAGAATAAAGCAAAAAAAAAAAAAAGCAGAAATTTGTACAGAGCAACATGGTGGTGCAGCGTGTAGCATTGCTAGGTGTGAATGAGTATATGAATATGCATGTGCTGGGCATCCCATCTTTGGTGTTTTCCTGCCTCATGCCTGGTATTCCCGGGATAGACTCTGGATCTAGGATAAAGCGCTATTGATATACGAAGTGTAGTTTTGTATTAGCGTCGAAACAAGTATTCTCGACCACCAGGGGAATTTTTTTTAATATAGAGATTAATGAGTGCAGAAGAGAACAACATCTATAAGGGGAACAATATTGCTTTTCATCCTGTTTTGACTTACCTTAACATGATTGGGTGGAGAAAAAAAAAATAAATTTTGAATTAAGATCTGAAATTTGCATGAATCATTAGTTTAGCTCCAGGTAATTTATCACATTCTGTGGATGTTCACCAACACTACAGCATCTCTGGGTTTTGTTTATAGATGGGCTTGTCAATTTTCAAGAAATAACTCGTGTATATTATTCTGCTTTACACAAGACAACTTTGTATTGGCTGCTATTCATGTAGCAGTGAAATGCAACTTTGGTTAATAGGGAAAAAAAGATACCAGTTGATCAAAAACGGCTTGTTGTGACACTATAAATGGTTAAATATAATTAATACATGAAAAAAGGATAATTGTTGTGGTATAAGAAGGAAAAAAAAAACTCATTGTGTTCTGTTATTGGAAAATAATCAACTTCCAGGTGGTAACAGTACTGTAAGTTCAGTTCTTCACCTCCTCATTATGGATTATTATTTTTTTTTTTAAACAGCATGACAGTATGGTGAGTGTTTTATTTCTTATTTAATGTTGAAAAAGATGAAGGACATCCTTATTTACTGAAAATGCTAGGTTTATAAGAAAAAAAAAAAACTTTTATCATCACCACCAGGAAGCTGTGTCTAATGTCAGTTTTGGCCAGTGGTCTTATCAATAAGTCTGAGCATTCTGACACATGCAGACTTTGTGTAAATCGGAATAAATGGCGCTTAACACTGCTGAACACACAACAGCTCCAGGTGCCCTACCATAATGGCGCTACCAACACCATGCTGCCATATGCGAGTCTGCAGATAAGGAAGTGCATGATTCCTATTTTTTTTATAGAGTAGATAAGCTGTGTGTGTGTGTGTGTGTGTGTGTGTGTGTGTGTGTGTGTGTGTG
>CM040991.1:20709334-20727202 GCA_022985145.1 Pangasius djambal
GGTTCTAGGTTATATATGACAATGGTGCAGCTGCAAATCACAGGTTTATATTAACACTCTTTCTCAAATACATTAAACAATAACAAACTGATTTACTGAAAAAGAGTTGAGTTACTTAGCAAAGAAAATATATAATTGTTGCTATGGTAAAGCATTTTAAAGGATTATTTAGCATTTAAAGATGGATATGTTACATACTTTAAGTTCTCTGCCATGGAGTTTATGCTATACAATATACAATATGCCCTTCTTAAATAAACAAACAAATAAATAAATAAATAAATAAATAAATGTTGGCTGTGGTGAAAGAACAATAAGACATTTCAGGATGTGCTTTTATCTGAACCTTCGGTTACTGCACACAACCTTGGGGTAACCATGGACAATCAACTGTCCTTCTCCTCTCACATTGCTAATCTGACATGCTCATGTCGATTTCTCCTTTATAACATCAGAAGAATTTGTCCCTTTCTTTCCACACAGGCCACACAGGTGCTTGTTCAGTCCCTTGTCATTTCAAGACTGGACTACTGCAACTCATTCCTGGCAGGTCTGCCTCTGGGCACCATTCGTCCTCTGCAACTGATCCAAAATCCAGCTGCACGATTGGTTTTCAACCTTCCTAAGTTCCCCCAAACCATCCCATTGCTGCGCTCCCTCCACTGGCTTCCTGTAGCCGCTGCATCAGATTTAAAACACTGATGTCCACTGATGGGACCAGCACCCACTTATCTCAAAGCTCTTATCACACCTCGCGTGGCACCACGCTCCCTCCAGTCCTCTAGCACTGTTGGACTGGTCCCATCATCTCTCAGGGTACAAGGAAGACATGCATCGAGACTCTTCTCGGTTCTGGCACCAAGGTGGTGGAATGAACTTCCCCTAGATGTCCGAACAGCTGAGTCACTGGCAGTCTTCAAACGACGTCTAAAGACTTACCTCTTCATAAAGTACTTAAGTTAGCACTTACACACACACACACACACACACACAAAAACCCTCCCCAGCAGTTTTTGGACTGATGGTATTCCTAGTTTGTGACCTAGTGAGCCAATATCGCAATGTATTTTTGATAGACTTCAAAGCACTATTGTACGTTGCTCTGGATAAGGGCGTCTGCCAAATGCCATAAATGTAAATGTAAATGTAAATCAGAAAATATTCCACTTTGGGATAGTAACAGTAACTTTGCTTCATCACACCACCCAGTCGTTGAGTATTTTCCTGTAACAGCACAACACAAGTGATTTATTCCTTACATATGTATTGGACCAATTCACCATATGATTCAATTTGACTCCTCCTAGAAATCCCATTAAAATTTCCAATCATTTTCCAATTTCCAGTATCAAACAACATCGTCGGCAAGTCACTTTTATCCCAAGTTAGCAGACAATTCAGAGCCAAATGTGGATTATTTAAGGCGCATAAGGGTGAGTTATGATAATGGCGAGTAAATGGGCCATTTGTAAGCATGCACAGTATTTGGAATATATCCTAAAATGGCCCAAGTGCAACCAACCCCATCTAATGTTTGTGCTGCATAGTCATTTCTAGTCCATATCTCATATATGAGATACGAAATCAATCAGGCTGGAGCTGTGCTTGTGTTCTGGCAGACAGATTTGGATGAGTTTGTCACTTTGGGCTGGATGAAACTGTGCGCCGGCTCTGGGCCATCACTCATTTGGAGCATCATCTGGGCAGCACTTCAGAGGCGACATCCGGTTGTTTCTGGCACAAAGAAGACACAGAACAGCAACTGATCTGCTGGTTAATTTGTTAAGCGTTCGATTTTCTATCATGTACGACTTTTCTAAACCACAGCAGAAAAATTCCATCTTGCTGACATGGAGATCAATGGAATGGAAGTTCATGAAGCTTCTGAGTTTTGAAAAATGTATTAGCATCTTTATTTTTTTGACACAGCATGAACCTTCATGGAGGAACCTGTTAATGTCCTTCTAAGGTGTGAGCACCTTATAGTGCTATTGTTAAAAAAATAAAAAAGGTAGCATCTGTAACAGTGCTAACACCAAAAGGTGAGGGTTTGGTGGTGCTCGTACCAATGCAAGACCAGAGTGCTTATTTGGAAGAACCAAAGCACAGACAAGCAGAAAGGAGATTTTATTAAAAAAGAAATAAATTTAAAAATAAAATAAAATGAAAGATGGTGCAACATACATTAAATCCCTTAATATACTGTATATATCTCCTCAAATGTGCAAAATATTTGAGTCACCAACAGCTCACAAACCTACAAAACAACAAAGAATATATCTGGATAATTAAAGCGTTTCTATTTCTATTTAACAATTCCTTCATTATTTAGCAATGGATTTCCCATTATCTTGCGGCATCTCATTAGGATTAATGACAATTTTTGACAATGACAATGACAATTTATTTATATAGCACAATTAATTACAACTTCTGTTGACCAATGTGCTTTCCAGCAAGTCATCAAAAAAAAAAACAAACAAACAAAAAAAAAAAGGATTAATGCTATATAATTTAATCTCTGTCTAAATTACTGTACAACCACTAACAGGTGTGGAAAATAGAGGCAGAAAAGCTCATCCCATGTCAGATTGGAGAGATTGGAGAAGAAAGCAGTGGCACTGTGACTAATGTCGCCTTACTGTTTCAGATTTACACACACACACACACACACACACACACACACGAAAATGCTACTTTTTGACTGAAGCTATGAGGCTAATGTGTGTAACAAATAAGGGCCAAAAGATTGACATTATGCATGTCTAAATCATTACACACTCCTCTCAAACGGCTATGTGAAGACGTTAAGCATCTCAAACTGCCTTGCTGATGTGCTTTCTGACTCTGTATGACTCACTGTTATCTATGAAAATGGACAAAAAATGAACGACCATTCCAGAAACAAAGATAGCAGCAGTTATCTTGATGACGAATCACTTTCTTCCTTAGCATGTACTTTGGTATCATTCGAGAAGCAAACTATTAAAATAAAAGCAAAGAACAAAACGAAACTCGATTGACTATGCTTGACAATATTTAGGGTAGAGGGAAACTGTCTAAATCTCATTTTGTTCAAATGATTGCTTTAAGAAAATGATATCATTTTCTCTCATTACTGTCATAGATTTCAATGGTAATAGCTTTGTTTCTCTTCCTGACAGACATGAGAAGCTAAACGCATTTGGCATTCTCATCACACAGTGTTTTTTTTATCCTCAAATGTTCTCCAACAGAGTTCTTTGCCTTGTAGCAATGAGCTTTCCCAAAAGTTTAACTCTACTGAAGCAGATTAATGCAGATGGAAGACCTTGGACATGACTATGAACATTCACATGCTCATACACATAATACGTTGTGTTTTCCCCTCATACACTCAAAAAACAATCGCTAAAGAGCTTCACGTGTCATATTTTCCCTTCGTACATGCAAATACACTCACACACACACATACACACCCTGACTAATTGAAGCCTCGTCCCCTGCTGTGCTGCTTTTAAAAGGGACCAATTATCAGAGGTGCAAAATGAGCACAGAGCGATGCAAACACGACGGAAATCAGAGCAAATTAAACCAATGCTGGTGTGGAAAGAGCTTCAATGGCATGATGGATGAGGGGGATTTTGCAAAGAGACGAGAAACAAGTGATAAAAATAAGAACAACAAATGCAGAGCCGACTCTCTCGAGATAACACGATGAGTAATGAGAGTGGTGTGGGTGAGGAGCTGCATGTCAGTGTCTGTTTGGACTGAATTTAACCAAAAATAGGGATAAAAAACAAAATGGGAAAGGAACATGGATTAGCTTTAGCAGGAAGTAGCATTAATTTGCAACATAGAAGCTACAGTGTGTTTCAAATACCTACCAATTATTCAACTAAACTGCAGTATCTTAGTAGAAAAAAAAAGTTCCTTAAGGGTACTACAGTTGTCCCTCTGGAGGAATCCTTAAAGATTTTATCTTAAGTTGAGAAAGTTTGGATCAAGTTTAACCCAAAACAGGGATATAGCCAAAATGTGAAAGGATCATGGGTTAGTTTTAGCAAGAATTAGCATTAATTTGCAACACAGAAGCTACAGTGTGTTTCAATTACCAACCAATTATTATACTAGTCTGCACTCTCTTATTTAAAAAAAAAGTTCCTTAATGGTCTTACAGTTGTCCCTCTGGAGGAAACCTTAATGATTTTATGTCGAGTTGGGAAAGTTGACTGAGGTTACCAACCAAAATTAGCTTGATCAGGAATTAGCATTAATTTGCAACTCCAGCCTCAGTAGCATTTGACATTTAACAAGTGATATGAAAGTGCTATGAAAATTCTGGTCTGAAATATTTCCAGACTAAAAAAGTATATTTATCTGCTTTCATTACTCTGCTTCACTGTTTTTTCCATGGCCTGACTAGATGAAATCCCTGCAGATATAGGGACACGGATCTTTTTTTTACAAAATTTTTTATTTAAAACTGAAATTATGTAGTTTAATCATGCTGTTTGAATTATGAAGATTTGGCATTGTTACGACGCAGTGTAGGGTGGGGTCGTACAGCGTTAGTGGCACAGGGTTGAGTTAGCTGGAGGGCAGTATGAGCTGTTGTTGGGAACACACACACACACACACACACACACAAAACATGGTATATTATGCAAGATATATACAAGTGCTGTACAAGCGACAACCGGGTGGAGCTTAAGGGTGGACCAAGGCCAAAATAAAAAACAAAAAAGACACTGTTTTAGGGAACCACCTGACCTACAAAGAATCACTAAAACAAAATACAGCAAGACTTCCCTAAACTCCCCAAGCGAAAACATAGATAAAACCCACTCCCAAAATAAATGGCAGCCGCACCCCTACTACCAGTGAAAACTAGCAAAGAAAGAATATTTACAAATATACAGCAGCTAGTAGCTATTTACAAACAGCAAAAGTACCAAGGGACAGCCCCAGTTCAGAGTCCGACAACAGTCAAGCAAAGTCAAAACACGTCATACAAATTGGAATGGCAACACACAGAAACGAGCAATGCATCAAAGAAGCCTGAGCCGAGCAGAGCTTTAAGTACTGTCACCTCTGGATGACATCATCGTAGGCGGCAGCCACAAAATCCAGGTATGGAGCAGCGGGGCGAGGTGGGCCGGACTGGATTATGGATTGACATACCTGCACAGATTGACACACACACAGAAGACACACAACCAAGGCATACATCATGATACTGCGGGTTGTAACAGCATGTATTTATGTATTAGCTGCATTAGCCTTATAGTTCTAGTGTACAAAATTAACTACATTTGGAGTAGAAAATTATGTGAATTCGATTTTTTTATACCAAACTATTCCTTTATTTCGAAAACGTGGTCAGGAACTAAAGCGGAACTGAACAAATGAGCCACGCTGATGTGGGGTCAGTGGCATTGAGTAAACAGAGCAGAACAGATGGAGAATGTCAGGATGTTGATTGTGCTCGACGAGTGTGTACTGGCAGCGAATAGCACTTCATCTGCTCACACACTGGCCTGTTTATGACAGCTTTGTTCAGCATCAGAGGTCATCCACTTCCCATTGCTGACAGCGAGCCAGAATGAACCACACAGAAATTACATGAGAGGAAGCGGCAAAAGGATTTATGGATGTTGCAAACTTAAATGTCTTATATAGTAGATTGCTTAATAATTTAGGAATTATTTGGTGTAGAGACTGAACTCATCCACGGTTTAATTGGAGAACAAAAATCACGGTTGCAAATCCATTCGCAGCTTCACAAGTAAGCAATGTTTTTTTTTTTTAATTACAAATTAAAAAATTCTACAAGGTTTTGTATTTTTATTTATTCACTCTTGGGTTTATTCGTACTATAAACAACAAGCCCACAGATTTCAAACAAGACCTTTTGGCCGGTGACAAATGCTTTGTCATTCAGTCCTTACACCAACCATAATTCTGGCAAAATCAGACAATTATGCCTTTAAACAGCTTAATAAAAACAAAGCACACTTCTTTATTTACAACAACCTCAAAGAACCTCTAACTCTAATTATAATGAAATCATTTTTTTCTTCAGACTGACTTCTTTCTTGGGATCTTAGACAGCTCTTTCAATCCTCAGATCCGCCTCGATTCTTGGATAGCCTGCTGAAGGCTCTCCTTTTATTTTGTCACTATCACAACAATATATTAGGACATGTTTCTTGTAAGGGATTAGTACGGGGGATCGTGTGACCATGCAGCTGAAGCGGATTCATCATCCGTGTAAAAATTACAGCTTATTTTGATGCTGTATGACAGTTTCATGAATTAGACACAGCTGTGTTCATAGATCAGTCAGTATACTCAAATATGCATTCATTTCAATGTACCTTTCATCAATTATGTTGAGAGAGGAACGGAAATGAAAATAGAAACAATAATAATAAGCAATAGGATAATAATAAGGTGTGACCCCATGTTTGTACTCTTGTCTTCTTTTGGCCCACACTTTTAAGACTTGTGGCTTGGACTTGTGAGTGGCACAAGAGAAAAGAGAAAGGGCATCATCAATGAACATGAGTTCAAACTCCAATTAAACCACAGGCATCTGTGGCCAGGATATGGTGCTCTCTGGGTGGGATGGATGGAATTACTCTCTCCCCTGTCAGTCACAGTGACATCCGCCAATCGTAGGTGTCTGTGAGCTCATGTATGTGGAAGATGGTAGGTAGCACTTTCCTCTGAGTGTGTTATGATGATGTAGCATGATATTGGCAAAATGACAAAGTTAGAGTAAATGGGGCAAAAGTCCCAAAATAAGCAGACAACCTCTGTACAAAATGTGTCCCATCTTCATATACCACATCCTTTAACTTGCACCTAGTGTTATTGCTGCTTTGGAAACAGTGGAGTGGAAGTCAGTGCTTTTGTCTGGTTGCCTTGCTGTGCAAAATAATCAAAAATAAAAATAACTAGTTATGACTGGAGTAAGTCATAATTCACTGGAAGATATAGAGGATGCTCTCCCTGAGTTCTTTTTTCCTTCCTCCTAAGCAGTATATTTTCTCACCATTCTTGCTCGTAGCTTGCTCATGGCTGTTGAGGTACTGAACTCTGTAAAGCTTCTATGAGACAATATGTATTATGAAAAGCTCTCTAAAATAAACTTCTGCTCTTTTCTAAGAGAACTAATTTATGGAAAAATTAAGCAGCATGTGGTGCATAAATCCTGTGGTCAGACTGGTGACTACAGCTGGTCAAAGGGATCCTGGACATATACACACAGCCAAAAGGCAAGACGCTGGTGGATGCCTAGGGGCCACTCCATCTCTCTCTCTCACACACACACAAACACACACACACACACATACTTTTTTTTTAAACTCTCTATTATCTCTCTACCTTTTTCCCACACTTCCTTTTGTTTTACAGGAACTAAGGATTAAATTTAAAATGCTAAACGGGGCGTGGTTATGTACATCATTTTGCTTTCACACTAAGCGAAGTTGCAAAAACATGCGTGACCGCAAGCACATTTTTACCTCTCAGCCAATCAGGTTGGGAGGAAATTCAATTCTCTGAAATTAGCAGGGATTATAATGAAACATGATATGGAGCTTATATTGAACAATGTTGCTAATTCTGTGCCCAGCTTCATCCCTGTCACCACTAATAAATGTTACAAAAAATCAAATGAAAAACAAATAGAAATATTAAAAGGAAAAAGGAAAAGTTTACAATAACCTGGTTGCTTAAGTGTGCACACCCTTTTATCATGTGAGTGTGCTCAGAATTAGGCACACATTCAAACTCATGTGTAAAAAGTAATTATCATACACCTGTTATCAATGAAGTGATTCTGTTTAACCCCAACTAAAGATCCACTGTTTCTGTAGGATTTTCTGGACATTGTCTTGGTTTCTGCTGCTGAAGCCACGGTCCACAAAGAGCTTACAAAAGCACGTACTGGATCTCATTGTCGAAAGATATCGATCAAGAGAGAGGTACAAAAGAATTTCCAAAACATTAAATGTACTATGCAACACCATGAAGGCTGTTCATCTTCTTGTTTCATACTTTTAAGACAAATAGTGTCCAGGGTGTAATAACTGAGTCTGTAGCAGGTTTGAGCAAATAACACGTTTTACAAATTAAATGAAATAATTGCCTCATTTTCACTCATAATGAGTTTGAACTGAGGACAATATATTTGATAAGCGATTAAATATTGAAAGTGAACTCCCTTTTTGACCCTGTGATAAGAATGAAAAATGCTGTGTGTGTGTGTGTGTGTGTGTGTGTGTGTGTGTGTGTGTGTGTGTGTGTAGTGCCGTCAGGCTGCAGTCACACATTGTCTTTGTGTTTTTCTCAGATGCACTGGTGCATTTGAAGTGCGAGGAAATCAGCCATAATGGAGTTAGCACTTAGTCTCACTCTGACACTCAGTGAAGCGGCTTAAATTAGATTTTATTGTTTTTCTTTTTCATTCACACAGCAGCCATGTGGACTGATAATACACCACACTGTGTGTGTGCATGTGTGTGCATGCATGCATGTGAGTGTGTGCGTATGTGTGTGCGTGTGTGTATGTGGCAGTGTACACTCATGAGCACGGAGATAATTGTGTGTATCCACAAGCAGACAAAGTGTTTTGGCGAACAGGTGGTGTGGCTCAGTCACTGTTCCAAACGCACACACGTGAGTGTGACAGTAAAAGAGGAACAGACTGTCGCGATCATGTTATTTGTCATTACGCTTGTCTCTCTGGCATTCTTCACTTCAGTATGCGTTTTGCTGTGACTCACTATCTCCTGTTTCATTACCCAGACTGCCACACTGAAGTTCAGCTGTCCTGCTGCCTGTCCGTCACACTGGACAGAAACAGAAGTGGGGTCAGGAAAATCAAGGGGACTGGATGGTTTATATATATATACACACACACACATAAATCAAAGATGACAGATATAGACAAGGGTGTGTTGATAACCCACATCCCGGGCACAGTGGGTGTCAGGCGAGAGTACACCCTAGATGGGATGTCAGTCTGTGCTGTGTATCACTATTTAATATTTCTTTTGTTATATATAGTATACGTATATGGTCTCCCAGCTCCACGGTCTCTGGTTCGATCCTGAGCTTGGGTTCATGTCCATGTAGAGTGTCACATGTTCTTCCTGTTTCTGTGTGGGTTTTATCCAGGTTCTCTGGCTTCCTCCCATCTCCCAAATAACATGAAAGTAATTGGACTGGCGGCTCTAAATTGATCCCTGAATGAGTGTCTGAAAGTGTGTGTGCTTTGTGCCCCATGACTGACTGACATTCCATCTGATGTGCATTCCTGACTCACACCCAGCGTTCCCGGGATAGACTCCGCATCCACAGAGACAAAACACTTTAAATAAAACACTTACTGAAAATGAACAAATGAATTTATCGCATACTTCATTTTTATGTATTGCGCTATTTTGGGCAGGTTGTTTGATATAGTTGATGTTCTCCATTTATGTCATTATTACTGTATTACTATATATCAGACTACAATCATTATCAGAATCATTAATGCTGGTCACATTGTGCTGTTCCATCCACCAACATACAAGCCCTGCCTGCTAGGATTTACCTGTTAGCAATGTTGGCACCTCTGAAGAATGACACATGAAACGTTGCCTTCAAACTTTTGGAAAGCAACTGTCCTTATGGTGCATTTCAATTTGGACAGACTTTATCAGCAACACAAATACACAAATGCTGCTATCTAGGCAGCCTCCTTTCAAATGGAACACATCAGTTGCATGTTGATTCATTTGAGCTACACTTTTTGTGATGAAATACCATGTTACATATTTGCTAACTCAATTAAGAGCTTTATCCTGGTCATGACTGTCATGACTGTGGTGGATCTGAAGCCTATCCTGGGAACACTGAGCATGAGTACTCACCAGATTGGACCCCAGTCCACACATAGGGGTAGTTTAGAGTCATCAATTCACCTACCAGCATGTTTTTGGACGGAAGGAGGTGGGAGAAGACAAGAGAACCTGGAGAAAACCTCAGTCAAGATATATACATAGCATATTCTTCTAAATTCACCATTCAAACTGTAGATATCTGATGTTATCTAACTATGTGAGCTGAAACTATCAGCTGTAAGAGAGCCATTTTGCATGTTAGGAACCCTTTAGTTTTAGCATTTGTGGTAAATTTTCCTAAAATGATATCATTTAAAAGTGCAAACAAGCAAAAGAAAAGTATGCTAGCATGTTACGTGATGTTACGTACTGCTTAATTTGAAAACATTGTTTTGCATTTAATGAGAGGTTTTGAAGAAACTTTGTATATCGGCTAACAGTGAGATAAAGGGAGATTTCAGGCCAAGCATAATTCATTTTGGGATATATTTTTGTCACGGCCAAGAGCAATTAAATAATTCTCTGAAAGTGCTTAAACTGTGTGCCAATGTCGACAGGCTGAAGACTGTGAGGAAATTTCATGTGGCAACGGCACGTGTGAGGAAAATAGCAGATGCTACACAAGGGATTTGTGTGACAGTGAAGCCATCAGACACGCTTCCAATGGAGTAAAACACATCTCAGGGCGAGTTCAGGCGAGCAGCAGCAAATCTGAAGAGACAGCAGGGGAGCCATGAAGAGCAGAGAAGCAAGAAAAAGAGGAAATATGTAGTAGTTGATGGATACCGAGGGACCTGAGAATGAGTTGAAAGGTTCAACAAAATGTCAATCAATCCTTAAACATTTATTCATTGGACAGATGTCTTTAAACAAAGGCAGATTGAAAACCCTCACAAACTCACAAACCAGTGAGGTTCCACAGCCCCAAAGCCATCCTGCATGACTTTATAATCTTTATAATTATCTTTGTAATTAGCATGTGATCTTCAGCGGCGTCCAAGATTTATTAGATAAAAAAAACAATCTGATAGTGGTGCAGTTGGATTTAGCCCTCAATTCATATCTATCTAAAAACAGCGATGCGGCAGCGCTTTAGTACTTTAATCTGTCCTGATCTCTCACCTCCTAATACCACCATAAATACCATCACTGTCATCATCTCATAAATCGCTAACGAGCCGAGCCGAGTGTATGCCATAACTCAACTGTGTCATATAGCTGCACTGCATTCTGGGACTTTCAGTCTAGTGTTTGCACCAACATCTCCATCTCCACTAATGCTACACTGGATTTCTCATTAATGTGATGTTGAACGTCACTGGAAAACGTAACTAAGAAAAACTTTTGCGCAATTGTATGCAGAAGACCATTTTTATTTCTGTTCCGTTTAGTTATGTTATTATGATTGTTGACATTTTCTCATATTAAGTACCATTGTATCTGTGCTAGCAATAACCGTTTCCCCCAGTGATATCAAAAATATTTCAGTATAAAAGCATCTAATGTGCTTCAGGGTGGAGTTTTCCTTTAAGGCTCCATATTGGGAACCAAAATTGTTTGCCAATACCCTACTGACAACTTGTTAGCACCTTTAATTACAATGTCTCATGGATGACAGCATTAACAAGCAAGATATAAAACTTGTCATCCTGTCACTGTCCTAAAAACAGCATGTTGTAGTGGTAAATGTAGCCAATGATTTTATTTTAAGTGCTTCTCCACTAGACAAAAATCTGTTGTTTTTACTCATATGCCTAGCGCAGGCTAATGGGCAGTCAGGATACTACTGTATTTTTGATGACCCACTGTTTTCTCAGATGAGTCATTAATCTATGTTCCTGTAGGCTCCTAGAACTCCCTATCCTCTCTCACTTCAAACCCAATATAGCTTTGTAAAACAAAGCATTTCTTAGAGCAGCTTAAGACTTGTATTTACCATCAATCTGTGTCTGGTCTTATTTTCACTCCGTGTCAGATGCATTTATCCAAAGTAACTTATAAGTGAAGTGGAATACGATCTATCTCACTTAACGCTGCTGAGGATAAAGAGTCTTGCTCAAGGGCTAAACAGTGTTTCTATAGCAGACCTGAATGCACAGCATTCTGCAGAGGTGCCAGCATTTACTGTTTACCCATTTAGTATTTACACATTTACAATTTTTGTTTTCTCAAATAAATCATTAGTCAAACCAAAAAATGAATAATATTCACCTAAGGGAAAATTGATTCACTGAAGTTGGGAAAGGACATGGGACGTGAAAGAGGCATGTGCTTGTGGTAAACGTGACTTTCGCTTTATCTAGGTGAACTTTGACCTGGATTTCATGCAACCAGTCTTGTAGACCAATAGAAAACAAGGGGACAGGACTGTGAGCACTTTGGTCTTTAAGGTCTATAGGTTGTAAAGAAAAACTAGTTCCTATTGGAAAATAGTCTTTTAATATGGGATTACTGTAGGTAATATAGGATTTTTGGAAATACTTCGCTTTCAACAACCGCTCAGCAGAAAATCTGTATATGCATAACTGTCAGAAAATGGGGGCAGTCGTGGCCTAATGGTTAGTGAGTCAAACTTGTAGTCAGAAGGTGAACCTGAAGGTCGTGGGGTCGAGTCTCAGGTCCAGCAGGGATTGTAGGTGGGGGGAGTGAATGAACAGCGCTCTCTTCCTCCCTCAATACCATGAACCGAACCCCCAACTGCGCTGCAGCAAAAAAGGCTGCCCATTGCTCTGTGTGTGTGCACTTGGATGGGTTAAATGCAGAGCACAAATTCCGAGTATGGGTCACCATACTTGGCCACAAGTCACTTCACTTTGAAAATTCACCCACAAATAAAGACTTGTCATGTTACGTAAAGTTAATTGAACTGAACAGACTGAATCAAATCGTATCAGTGCTGAATTTTAGATTAGTAGTGACCTAAAGTGTATTGAATCGTTTTTTTTTTTATTGTAACATACACTACAATGCACTATCGAGTTGTGCATTATATCATCTGAAAGAGGCATATTTACACCCCATGTAGTAGTCACACCAGATGGCAAACTCGGCACTGTTTTCTTCTTCTTGTTAGCAATGCTAGCAAGTGTGCATTCTGCTTATTAGAAGAAATCCTTAACCACAGCTTGAGGATTGCACAGAGGAGTAACTCAAGGCTCCACATTAGAAAATCTTAGTTCCTGTTTTTCAAGGGTTGCTGTGTCTAAAAGCAAGAAACTTTAACCCATGTTGCTTCAGGGTCCTACACCTTCCATCTTCAGTCAACTCATCCCGGATAGGACATCAGTCCATCACAAGGCACCATGCACACACAGACTCACACCGAGGGGCAATTTAGCATAGCAAATACACCTCCAGAAATGTTTTTGGACAGTGGGAGGAAACTAGAGGACCCAGAGGAAACCCACAGGGAAGGCCTGCACAGAAGCTCTGTACAGGTATTAACCTATGCTGAGGATTGACCCAGGAACCCTGAAGCTGTCAAGCAGCACCTCTACACACTGCACCAGCGTGATACCCAAGAAAAAAATGAGTTACATCTTTCTGCAGCATTTGCTTCACCTATTCCCTGGCTTCCTCATCAAGATCTTTTGAACTTGTCAAGAATCTGTTCTGATAACGGATTAGCCTAGCTGGATAGTGCCAGTGTGCTTTTCTATGCCACAAAGTGGCATCCCAGTGTTTATCTCAAAGGATCTTAAGATTTCAGATCTGCACAACCCATCCATCTGCGTCTGCTCTCATTTTCGTCTCTGTAACGTATGATTGAAACTGTTAAAAAAAGGGTTGTTGGCTCAGTGGCTGTCCCATCTGTCTGGCTTTAATCAGGAATATTGGACGCTGTGTGTAAAGCTGACTTTTAAAGACGATCTCTAATCAGATGTGTGAGCCGTGAGAGCTGGAGAGAAGCCAGGAATTTGTGTAGGCTGACCTAAGTTTCTCCTCATCCTTCACCTCTTTTCCTCTCCAGCTCTCCAATTAAATTTAATTTCCGAGAGTCAGGCGAGCTAAAATGAGACGTTTTAAGAGTGTGTGTGAGCGAAGGGGAGGGGGTAGGGGTGGGGGTGGGGGGGATAGCAGCCTTGTCTGAAGACCCTTCCATCTGAAAATGAGTCAGAGAGTGAGTCACTTCCACCCTGAAGTGAAGTCTTGGCTTTCTGAAGGATTATAGACATTTGCATAAAGTCAATAGGAAGTTATTAAACTATCTGATTGGAGCATTTGTTAAACAACATTATAGACTTCAACAGTGTGGATTGTGGTGGTCTTTGTCAGTTGAAGTTACAAAACAGTCAGCAAAAACAGTATCACAGTGTTCGATTTCATGGCAAAATCTCTTCTCTTCTGTAGAAAAGCATGAGACAGAAAATCAGTAGGCTAATACGACTCGATGACTGAACGCAAATCTCACTAGTTTCCACTCACAGCTTTGTGTACCTGAGAAATTTTGATTCATGGAGTGAAACAAACCGAAAAGTGACTTCCTATATGAAAATGATGAGAAAATGACCATGACACATGTGCTAGATAAACCAGGGATCTCTCTGTAGCTCCTGGTGACCTTCAGCTTGGGTTAGCAATCCACAGATCCCACAACTGCAGATTAGATATTATATGTCTAGTAGGGATGCAACTGAGTATGCGGAATAAACAGATAATGTGTTCAAAATGGATGCAAATACAGATACCAGCAGGAGGCATATAGGATCCATACAATACTATCTATCGCATACCGTGGCTAAAACATTTAGGTTCCCTCAGAGTTGGAGCAGTTTGTCGTTGCAATTTCATACCTTGGGGCTTGTACAACTGCCATGACGTCATTTCCTGTCATTTCCTGAGCAGTGTGAATTTCATACCACTCAGTAGAAGTGTTGAAACCTCTTGGCTGGCAAAGTGGCAAAGTCCAGTTGCTGTGTTTTAGACACTTTAAGAGGAATGTTTTTTCATAGTTGTTATCACAGGTTGAATAACATGCTCTGTTTGTGTGTGTGTGTGTGTGTGTGTGTGAGAGAGAGAGAGAGAGAGAGAGAAAGAGAGAAAGAGAGATGTTTTTTTCTGTGTTTGTGTGTATAGCAGATTTGAGGAAATGTGTCCAGGCATTTTGAGCAGGAAAGGTAACAGGCTTTGATGGCAAAACACAGAAAATCATCGAACAGACATTTTGAAACCATTTACAAACTCAACCATACACAAACCACAAAACGCTACCAATTTTCTGCATCAGGTTGTTTTCAGTTATGCATTATGGCTCTGTGAAAGCAAAATGGAGTGTGAGCACTGGGATGTAATTATGTGATGCTCTGGGAAAACTTGGTGTTTGTCATAGTGGCTAAATTCAAACAACCAGCCAAAAAAGCCAAAAAAAAAAAAAAGAAAAAAAAGCCCAAACCTGGATTTCTCTGCCAATTTTTCTGTGCTACTTTCAGAAACCAGAAATATAGTTCACCAACATACCATGGAAGTGTTTTACTTTATAATCTGCCTGGAATCTGCCTGCAAATATCATAGTCTGGTGATATTAGGTAGATATTAGTGCAGGAATCTGCCTGCAAATATCATGTAAGGAGCCCGTTTAACAAACACAGCAGTAAAACAATCAGTCTGCCTAAAGATGTCTAAAACCTCGCTAGCTAAGTGTGATAACTGCTTAATCAATTTAGTTTAGAATCAATCAGCTTTCATAATGGCTGCGATGCTCCTGCACTGTCATGTCATCATCAAAACAGAGAAGAGCGCTTGCACATTCTGTATAGATGACATACATAAATAATAGAAATACATTAATAACAAGAAATTTTGTGAATGAATGAGTGAATGAATCAGTGATTATTTCCACACAGATGTTAGCATGAACAGAGACCAGTGGGTGAAGAGACAAAGACGGGGCTTGTGTTTAAATGGCGAGAGTGACTCAGGTGATGAGTGTAATGTGCGGGTTGAAGGGGCATGATGCATATGCATATACTCAGTGTGGTCTTTAGGCTTAGAAATACATGACGCAAACAAAGACACAAGAGGGTATAAACGAGCAAACTAATCAAGAATTCATACAAAACAAAGGCACAAGTATACATCTGGGTAATAAGCAAAAGATAAAATAGGGGTGGAGACAGGAACCAGTACAAGCTTGAGCACATGGTGCTTGTCACCATGGGAACCGTGATGTGAAGGGAGAATCCATGACAATGATTCAATTTCCTACATACAATTTCCTATTATAAACATTTTTACCGTTTGGTAGTAATGATATTTTTCCTCTACACAGAGTTAACCCACAGAAAGCTGCTGGACCAGATAACATTCCTTGCAGAGTGCACCGAGGGTGTGCAGACCAGCTGGTGGATGTTTTCACAGACATCTTCAGCACCTTCCTGAGCAGTGCCACCGTTCCAACGTGCTTCAAGGCCACCACCATTGTCCCTGTGCCGAAGAAGTCTCCAGTGTCCTGCCTCAATGACTACTGTCCCGTTGCACTCACACCCATCATCATGAAGTGCTTCGAGAGGCTCGTCATGAGGCACATCAAGACCCTGCTGCCCCCCTCGCTGGATCCCCTGCAATTTGCATATCGTCCCAACCACTCTACTGCTCTACCTGGACAAAAAAGACCTCAGTCAGTCTGGATCGGGAACAGCATCTCCAACACCACCACACTGAGCACTGGGGCCCCCCAGGGCTGTGTGCTCAGCCCACTGCTGTTCACTCTGCTGGCTCATGATTGCGTAGCAACGCACAGCTTGAATCATATCATCAAGTTTGCTGATGACACGACCGTGGTGGGTCTCATCAGCAAGAACGACGAGTCAGCTTACAGAGAGGAGGTGCAGTGGCTAACTGACTGGTGTGGAGCCAACAACCTGTCTCTGAACGTGGACAAAACTAAACTCACCTGGTCCCTCAACACCAGCTCCATAACAAAGAAAGCCCAGCAGCGTCTCTACTTCCTGCAAAGGCTGAGGAAAGCCCATCTCTCACCCCCATCCTCACTATGTTCTACAGAGGGGCTATCGAGAGCATCCTGAGCAGCTGCATCACTGCCTGGTTTGGGAATTGCACCGTCTTGGATCGCAAGACCCTTCAGCGGATAGAGAGAACAGCTGAGAAGATCATCGGGGTCTCTCTTCCTTCCATCACAGACATTTGCAAATGCCACCAGCATTGTGGATGACCCTACACACCCCTCACATAAACTCTACACCCTCCTGCTATCTGGCAAATGGTACCGAAGCATTCGGACCCTCATGGCCAGACTGTGCAACAGTTTCTTCCCCCAAGCCATCAGACTCCTCAGCACTCAGGTACTGGACTGAAAACACACACACACTCAACTGAGCATCACCCCATCCTCTTTGCAATTTTTGCACACACCTTTATTCAATTTCTGCTGCTATATATATTTATTATATACTGTATATTTATACTCTCCATCTGGCTGCTATGTTTACAATCAGCAACTTATTTTGTCAATCTTTTGCACTACTGTCAGAAGATTCACTTTTTTATTAGTAATATGTGCTAGTTGGCGCTGCACTGTAACACACTGTGCCCATTGTCTTGTTTTGATAGTCTTTGTACTGTCTTGTGCCGTCTGCACGTTTGCACTTTATGTAAAGATATGTAATGTCTACTGTAGTTCTGTATTCTTGTTTTATGTAGCACCTCGGTCCTGGAGGAACGTTGTTTCATTTCACTGTGTACTAACTAGCTGTATATGGTTGAAATGACAATAAAGCCACTTGACTTGACTTGATAAGTCGATTCAGGTTATAAATGAAGAGGTTGGTGGCACATTTGCTTTTTATAGCCTGTCAGCTCAGCTTAAGATAATAAACTGATATATTTGATGCAAATGTAATAATTTCTAGTAGTCTATAGATGTTGTCCTTTTTATTTAAAATAAGGGATATTATTGTTAAAAAAATGACTGATCGATGGGTGGAACTTTCAATAAGTCTAATAAGACTAAAGGCTGATATAATGTATATAG
>CM040991.1:20727302-20762047 GCA_022985145.1 Pangasius djambal
CCAGTCTCCGGACCTGAATCCTATAGAAAATCTATGGAGAGAGCTGAAGCTCAGAGTTGCCAAGCGACAGCCACAGAATCTTGATGATTTAGAGGTCATTTGCAAAGAAGAGTGGACCAAAATTCCTCCTAATATGTGCAGAAACCTGGTCATCAACTACAAAAAACGTCTGACCTCTGTGCTTGCTAATAAGGGGTTTACCACAAAGTACTAAGCCCTTTTGGCAAGAGGGTTCAAATACTTATTTTCCTCAATAAAATGCAAATAAATTAATACAAATTCTTTGAAGTCGATTTCTTGATTTTCTTTGTGATATTCTGTCTCAGCATGTTAGACTACACCTACCATTAATATTACAGACTGATCGAGTCTTTATTAGTGGCCAAACCAACAAAATCAGCAAGAGATCAAATACTTGTTTTCCCCACTGTATATGTCACTTTTTGAAAATATGTGTCTTTCAGTGGAATTGGAATGAAAGCTTTCAATTTTAAAATGTTAGAACTTTACTTCTGATTGAGATACACGCAAAAGAGAAACATTTTTCAGTTTTCAAACTACATGTAGAGGAAATTGCCAAAATGTGAAGGGTTTTCCCATGTGTTTGGGATGTAATAACATTATAAATGTCCTGTTACAGTGTTACATCTGTTCTTTTTGAGCAATGCCCCAGCAAGCAAACAATAAAAATACAATGCCTTGCACCAGAACTAATTTAGGGGTGTCACAGCAATGGGGGTGAATACTTATACAATCACAGGCTTTACATCTTTTGTTTGGTAAATAATTTTGCAAAATATATAGTTTACTGGTTGTAACACTACAAAATGTAGTAAAGTTCAAGAAGGTCTTAATACTTATGCAACACACTACAATGACAGCATGTGCTTTCATCTATAGATATAATTAATATCATGACAGGAAAAAGAAAGGAGAAAAAACTCAAACTGACTCTTCTAGTCCCTAAAGCGTTGTCGCACCACACACACCCACCCACCCACACACACACACACACACACACACACATAAATAGATTTGCAAAGAGGTTTGCACAGAAACCTTGACTCGAACACCTTGAAAATGAATGCAGTCTGAAATGGAAAGTATTCATGGGTGAATAAGTGGCAAGACAATAACACACTCTATCACACACTATCACACACTATAGAATGCTGGTAAATTTTCCACTACTGTGCTACAGATCAACAAAAATGACCAACGCTTCTTTTGTAGACTTGTCTTCAGGGCCAATAAAATGACAAAAAACGGAAAGTTGTCACCAAGGTCTTTTTGATGATGGAAACACCGACTCCACCAACTCCACCGTGACACCGTGGTCAGGTGATGAGCAGCAATGCTAGCAATGTGGAACTGGGTGTGTATTATCCAAGAATAAAAGTCTAAAGATATAAAAGTTGATGTAACATGTAAAGAAAGAGTTTTGTTGTTCTTTCGGCTGCTCTCATTAGGGGTCACCACAGCGGATCACCTTCCATTGTCCACATATTGATTTTTCACAGGTTTTATACCAGATTCCCTTTCCCTTTCCATTTATCCTGGCTTGGGATGTGCACTCAGAGCGTGCTAGCCTGTGCACCCCCAGTGGCTGGGGTTGGCATCCAGCGTGGGGGCTCAACCCCACAATCCTGAGATCAAGATGCCCATGCTCAACCAACTGAGCCAGCCAGACAACATGTAAAAGAAAGAGTACTTTTTAACATTTACAGCCTTTACCTTCATCATGGTATTTGGGCAAATATGGGGCTGCGCTGAAGTTTTTATTCATGTAAGTGAAACATGACACAGATGCCATGAAAGGTGACAGAGACTGAAAGGTAGAGGTCATGCTTTCTTCAATGGGACTGACAGAAAGAGAGACCACACCATCTTCACTGAGGCTGACAGAGGACACACCTCCTCTATTTGGACTGACAGATGCAGAAGCTATGCTTTCTTCATGGAGACTGACAGATGCAGAGGCCACACCTCCTTCACTGGGACTAACAGTATAAGAGACCACATTTTGTTCACCAGGACTGGAAGTCTCAGTATTCATGCTTTCTTCACTAGGCGTGACAAGCACAGAGGCCACACCCCCTTCATTCAAACTAACAGGCACAGTTGCCAATCCTCCTTCACTTGGACTGATTTTTTTTTTCCCCCACACATAATAATACACATAACTAAAGCAAGAAAATTGAACTCCACATTGAATCTATTTCCTCCACATGAAGTAATATAAGCCAGTGTGCTGACTTGTCTACTTTTGTAAACTCTTTTCCCTCCTGTTCCTTTTGGGCCTGATTGCTTCCAAAAAGTGACACAGGTGATAAACGACACACTGTGAGAGCTGCCTGCTGCCGAGCCAATGCGAGAAAAAAGCTTTTTAAAATGTAAGCCAAGCTGATCATGCTTTTCTTTTTCACACAGAAGCCGTGATGCAGTAAACTTCCACTTCTGAGAAGTGCTATCTAGTCTACATTTTGAACAGTGACCCATTTCAGAACTTTGCCTGCTGTCTATCCCATTCATTGATTAAACCTGTAAAAAGTGCTAAGCTCTAGACTTCACCTCTATCCGAACCTATAACAAGACTCCTCTGAAACTCAAAAGCTATTTTTCAGATGGCTGACTATGAAACGACTCTCTGTACAGCCTGTTACGAGTTAGTTAATAGGCTACATAAAATTCGCTGATGAGGCTTTTTTAAACCATTTTTTCACTAAATTTCCACTTTTCTTCTACTTTTTATGATGCAAAACTATATTGACCCTGTAAAGAAACCAGACTAACACCATTCTGAAGAGGAAGTAAGCCCTTAAAAAGAGGAAATCCTGTCCTTTTCCTGGCTTCTTGTTGCCGCCTTTTTAATTATTCTTTCACTTTCTGCAGTGACGTCCACACATCATGGGGTTCCTGCCACAGTGCCGGCTGAACGGAGTAATCCCCAGAGTAGCAATTACCCTAAACGCTGAAGATCCCCAACCCCATCAGCCTCTCGCTCAAGGCTAACAGAGAGAAGGACAAGCTTCGAACTCGGAGCATCACAGCTCTATAATCAAGCTCTAATCAGCACCACGGACAGCGACCGTTTTCATCTTTATCTCCGTTTTGTGTCAAGTTCCTTTGCTGACTTAATTCCGTTTCATGGAAGATCTGCCTTTTGATGCCAACTCTCCTGCAGTTCACATATCAGAACAGAAAAGCTCCATCTCGAGGAATTTCACTAACCCGTATTTTAGGACTTGTCCCCCTCCTGTCACATCAGATCTCTGCCACTGGCGAGGCGGGATAAGTAAACAGAGAGTCAGGGGCAGGATTAGGCCAGCCAGACATCGCATTACATTACAGATGGCAGGTTTAGGGCTCGGGATTTGCACAGAGCCCACTTCGATGGCAGATTTCTCTGAGGGAGATGGTTTAGGGCTGATGGATGTGTTATTGTGATAGCCAGCCCTGCAGATGAAATAGGTTTGTGATTATCTTTTTCTGAAGCACTCTTTTCTTTTTTTTCTGCTCTCGCTCCTTACCTCTCTCTCTCCAGTCAAAGGACTCGCATCTGCACAGAATCCCAATGACCGGCATTCACGAACACACCAGAGGAAATAGAAATCATGTCATTAAGAGGAGCCAGAAAATACACTCACAGTGTATGCGTGTGTGTGTGTGTGTGTGTGTGTGTCAGAGAGAAAGAGGGGATTGGCCGTACATCCCCATTCCCTGCCCGCTAGGCCAAAGCCTGGTGAAGGGTACAAATCAGTGTTAAGAGCAGCGGGTGCCTCTGGCTGATTGGTATATAATTGAGTGTGTTTTTTTTTTTTCCCTGGATGTTTCTCCAAGGCCTGAGCTCTGATCACTTTAATTTCTGCTCTGACTCGGGAGCTTATGACCTAATCAGAAACTCTCTCACTGTCTTGCAGGGCCTGCAGGGCCACACACTGTTTAATAAAGCAGGCTTTTGATTAAACTCAGGCACTAAGGAAGGCAATTATACTGCAAAATGCAGACCCGGCCTTTAATATTGTACTTTAATACTCAACTCTGACTACAAATTTGTACAAATTCATGGAATATTGTAAAAACTGGATTTTATAACTCAAAAGCTTACAGTTTGTAAATGGTATGTTTATTGCTAGAACATATTGGGTCTCTTTTGCTCTCCTGAGTGTTTAAATGTTTCACAATGTCGGCAGCCCTCATGCTTGACCTGCAGCCAGACAGAAGCCATTCGGTGATGGGTCAAAGGGGGCAGCCTACCATTTATAATTCTAATTGTGTTTTTTTTAGATGACATCCTGTAGCCAAATGCACTAACCACCATGACATAGATCTGTCCTGGCAGAAACTTTGGCTCCTGTGGGCAGTGTCAGTTTCTGTCTCTCTGATGCCAGCAGTAATGACAAAACTTCACTGATTCCACAGAAATCTCCATCATAATATCCTTCTTTGTCTCTGCCTCAGCCAGACTGCCTCCGTTTTCTGAAACTTCTCTCTTTCTTTTCCTTCCATGGCCAACATATTTTCTGTTCTGTAGTTTCCATAGCAATGGCAGCCCGTGCCCATGGTGACCAAGCATTCCAAACCAGAGCTGGAGAGCTAAAAGATGACTGCAGGCTCTTCACCATCTCGGTTTTTTTCACCATCTCAACAATCTTCCTGTCTTTCGCTCCATGTCCTCTGGCTATCTCTAAACCCTCTCTACAATCCCACATTCTCACAATCTCTCAGATCTTTGTTTTTTCTTGTCAGGGTTGCCAGATCTCAACAAAATTTGCAACCCGTCTACATCTCAAAAACTACAAAAAAGACTTAAAATTAGCCCAAAAAAGTCTGGCATTGGAAAATAGACACTCATTTTTGTCATTTTTCCCTCTCCCAATCTTTGCAATATATTCTTCCATATTTAGACAACTTACCTCACATTCTGACAGTATTTTAGAAGAAATGCATAGTATGACTATCACTATCCATGCTATGCCACTGGAACACACTCTCATGATGTACTTTCCCTTTGTTTGCCTATAGATGCTTGATGAGATTTACTTCCGATTATTTACATTAAAACAATATATCGTTGGACTATTTTTAAAGAGCCCACAAAGGCTGACACCCACAGACTTGCTTTTTCCACCCACAATTTTGTTCTAAATCTAGTCCAATTTGGTTTAAAAGCACATCAAATCCTTAAAAAAGTGACATCCTTAAAAACGCCTCCGAAATGTCATCCATTCTGCCATGTAGTCTCAGCCCATGAGTGGAAGAGTAAAGTAGTGACTAATCTCTGTTTTGTCTTTGTTTAGGGGGAGAGGGCAGGAACTGCAGAGACAGATGTGAGGAAGTGGATGAAAAAAAAAACCCAGACTGAGATGTGAAGAATGAGAAGTGGGTGGATGGAGGGGCTGAACGTCGATTCTCCAGTGGAATGGGGATGTTTTTGGGACAGAAATGTAGAGACAGAGGAAAGAGTGACACAATGAGAGTGATCCAGATGCAGAGGCTGTGGAACAGGAAGCAGCAGCCCACACATAGCTGGAAGTACTAGTGCACAGTCCTCCATGGTATTAGCACTCATTTGCATAATCAGATGTGCCAGAATTGACAGTTAAGACATAACATTTACAATTCTATGATTGTTTTTTAATTTTACAGCTAATGGGAATTCAATTTGCCAATAGAAAAGCTAAGTCACAGAATGGGAAATGATGGTGAAATTCTATTTCTCATCTAGGTGAAATTTGACAAGCCTTGGTCTTGTGAAACAATAGAAAACAAGACATTTTTTTGTTGAGGTGGGTGGATGGAGGTAGAGGAGCAAACAGCCTGGACGTTTGCCTTGCTGATTTCTTTTGCTGCTTAGAGTGCATCTGGAAAATAAAAATAGCCAACAATATATGCTAAGTTTTTGTTTTAAGATTCAGTCTTTGTACCTCTCTGCCTCCTAGGATATTCTTGATAGCGATGTTGGTACCTCTGTGGTGTTACCTGGTTCTTATGAGAAGAGAGTAGCTGCTATGTACTTACCATGTTAAAAAATACACTTTATTAAAGAAGTGTGTAAAAAGGAATTCTTGTATGTGTTTCTAGTAACTTTATGTCAGATTTTTGATCTGAATATACAAAGACAAGAATACTTTCTGATTAGTCACTATGTACAAAATATACTTTTTTAGTCATACTACAATACTATTACAGATGACATACAAGTAAATATACCAATAATGCAGTATACACAGTATACACATATATTGCTTTTGATTAGTGACATGCAGAATATGTACCACACTGAAAAGCAAAACCTTCAATGCATTGCTCTTATGTTGCTTGTTGCTTTTTCTGGAGATTTAAATGCTGACTTTGTCTCAAGTCCCTTTAAGAATGTATTACCAGGACCTGCTAGTGTGACTGTGGTACATTTTCTTCAAGTCACTAATGAAAAGCAGTAGCACTGTTTTTTTCACCAGTGTTATTGCTTTCTGCTCGGCCATGGTAATTACTGCATACTTTCCTATTAAATACTAGTTCTTAATACAATTGTATCTATTGTCTGGTATGGGAACTGCACTGCATCAGACCACTAGACCCTGCAGTGGATAGTAAAGAGAGCGGAGAACATCATGGGGGGTCTCTCTGCCTTCATCTCTCTACTATTGGAGTGTCCAGTAAAAAAAGTCCACCAGCTTCTTTCCACAAGCTGTCAAGACCTTCAGTAATAAACTGTCTCTCACACACCTTGCTCAGAGGTAATGGAGCACAAACCATCACGTCATGCACTAGCCATTTTAATCACCCATGTCCATACCTTTTCTAATTATATACTGTGCCCCATTCATAGATACATACTCATGAATGTAATTATACACTGACCAGCTACACCAATATAACACTCAGGGACTTTATACTGCTAATGGTAGTGATAAAACTTTGCTCATCACACACCATTCCAGTCACTGTGCTGCTGATTACTATACAGTATGCACTGTATGTTCCATATTGTTACACTGATTATAACAGGTATGTTGTATTTATTGTATTTGTTGTCCATTTTGCATTTCTACTTTCTCTAATTTGGGACTACATTTTGTCCAGTGTTTCACTGTTGTCACTTTCTGTAACGTCACACCAAGGGCTTGGGCGACGCTCTTTCATTCTACTGTATACTTGTGTATGGCTCGAATGACAATAAAGCTCTCTAATCTCTAATCGAAACTATTAAACATTTATCTACTGTATTTACTATACTGTAAAAGAGTGTTACTGAGAACTTTTCATGAACAGTCCTCAGTATAAAACTCTTTAACATGTATACTTGTTAATAGTATACTCTTTAATACTCTTAAGACCACAGCATGGTTGAATTCTCGAATATGATTGGTCAGAAGGCATGCATTATTTTTTGTATAACAGCATGTCTAGGACAGCAGTTTATTATTTATTTATTTTTATTTTATTTTTTGTTAGAAGACATTTATTTATCATTTACTGAAGAAGTAAGCACGTTGTAACAGTCAAGGTGCTTTGCAAAGTTTCCCAGACTTCAGGACAGAGGAGTTTATACTTTCCGGGTTCTCAGTAAAATGACAAGCTGCATTTTTTGAGAGAGAGAGAGAGAGAGAGAGAGAGAGAGAGAGAGAGAGAGAATGAGATGCTGGTGAGGGAATGACTGTATATCATGGCTACAGTGTAAGTGGTAACAGGAATTAACTTGTCTCTCAGATGTTCCACAATATTAAATCTTAACTATAAGCTCTTAAAACGTGTGATGTGTGATTCCTTAATAAATTAAACATTGTAACTGTTGGGAAGTAGCTGTGGTATAAGTGGAATAACACACTGCAGACCATGCTGTTATATAAAGATAATCCACTTCAGGGTGGTTACTGCACGTCACGTCACGTTGTGCCGCATCACACCCCCCAGCGTGCATTACCGCCTACAACCACACCGTTTGTTGTGTATTACTGTTGGTTTAATATATACAATAAGAACAACCTTTTTTAAAGTAGGAACATATTTGAATAGATAAGTTACTAAAAACATAAGATCATCAGTTTAGAATTCAGGTCATATAGAAACATATTATCCTAAAAAGGCAGAGACTCACAATGCATCATCCACCAGGCTTCATTTCATTCCAGGCCTTCCACACTGGAAGAGGAAGAATTGTCTTACAAATCCCACCTACTTCCGTGTGCTCATAATACCGCTCCTCTACATTTCACACAAGCTCCATTCCCTTTACTCAAACCTTCACAGAGGCGACCCTGGGACATGCTAGCAGCCCCATACAACCCTGAGTCCTCTCCGAACCAGCAGGCCGCTCCATACTCCTGAGCGACGATTGCAGATCATAACCTCACTGAAGTACCGAGGGACCTTCAGTGCCTGACCACAAGTAAGCAACCAGACAGAAGGAACTGCGATGAAATATGACTCGCCACAGGGCACGCTTCATGATCCATGAGAAACAGCAGAGAGGAAATGCATTCAGATCTTGCAACCCAAGCGCTCTTTTCAGGGGAATGTGCATATTTCATAAAAATGGAGAAACAGCTGCGACAAAGAACAAATTTCACACTTCAGTGACCGCTGTATTTGCACATACTTAGCAGTGAACATGGACGGGCTTGAGATGGTGTGTGAGTAGTGTTTGTTTCAAAACAGGAAATGTGAATTGTTTACTTCCCTAAAGACATATTTAATATTTTATAGTTTTACTTCATTTCCATAATGCAATCTATAGAGACCTTATAGAAAGTCACCACTGTTGAGCATATAGAGAGTTTTTTTCTTCTTCTTAAGATTCAGGATATTTATTATAATATGCACCAGCTTCCTTGTACATGGAAATTCTTAGTTTGCTCATTTTCATGGATGCTGCAGTAGAGAATAAGGATAAATAATAGCAAAAAATAATTAAATAAAGGGCAATGCGTCAATTGTGAAATATATTGTGCAGCATTAGAACAAGATAACAAAGTCATAACATTTGGAGATATAAATAATAAATAAAAATTGGAAATGTTGTGTAAAGACCACGCTGCAGCAATTTTTATACATTTTGGTGGGATGTGGGGAGAAAATGTTAGTCATGTAGCAACAAGTCGATGCCACTGCAAACGCCACGTGACCATGAGATCCTTTCTTGAAGCCAAGAACAACATTCAGGCAACATTCTGGCTTTAGTGTCTTTAGCCTTATCCTTATTCTGGGAACACTGGAAGCGAGGCAGGAAACGCCACTCACTCACAGCGCACCATGTACACACACTTTTACGCAATCACACACACCTAGGACTGGAAAATGTGGTGAAAATCCACATGGGGAGGACATGAGAAAACTCTGCACAGATCCCTCGGTCCCTGGGTTTAGAGAAAAAAAAAAAAAAACATAACCTATTGCTGATAGAAACTGATGATGCTTGGAAGGATGGAAGGATGGATGGATGGAAAGAAAGAAAGAAAGAATTTACTTACTTACCTGATTCTTTCTTTCTTCCTTTCTTTCTTTCTGAACTTACCAATTACTTGTTTTATTTATGTATAATTAATCATTTTGTTTGTTTCTGTTTGAAGGTGCATTAAATCCAACATCTGTTTTCACTGGTTGATGTGTGTTCAGAAGTAAGGTTAATAAGTGTCAAGTGTCGAAAAACAAATATTTTATTTTTTTTTAAATATAAATTTAGTAATCTTAGCAGTTGTAATAATATTAATGACAATAATAATAAAATGTTGCTACATTTCTTGGAGTGCTATAGGCAACACTAAGAAAACTCCAGGGCTAGCTAAGTTCCTCCTTAGAGCCTTCAAAGGCTTCAGAATAGACGTTTGACTCATTGTCTCCACCTCTCCCACGGCTCCATGATTTTCTCTTTCTGTCTCTCTCTTTTTCCCACCTACATGAGTCAGTTATCCACTCAGGGCTCGTTAGCTCAGGCTGCTTCCCTTTACGTTCCCTCTAATGGCCACTAATAGCTGTATTTAAAGTTAAGTGAAACATCAATGGGTTAAACATGCATCAGATTCATCACGTCTCTCTCAAAAGTCTCTCTCACTGTCTATCTCAGTAAAGGTTTTCAAAAGGAAGATTAAAGCAGATCTAATGACACCCCGATCTAAAAGCCAAAGTGTGAGCCGGAGACACCCTCTGTGTGAGAAAGCAGCAGGTGTTCGTCGCTTCGTGTCTCCAACTATACCTTATAACTTAAGCTCATACTGAGGATATTTATAAACTTCTTCATTGCTTAAAGTGTTTCTATGGGAACTGAGCATGTTATGAGCTTAAAACATAACCACCAAACCAGTCATGGCTGACATAACCCCTGGAATATGCTTAGAGCCAAAGGCAAACTCAGAGAAATTTAAGCAAACTTATTATAAATATCATTTGTTAAATTGTACTAAAATAAATACAGTATGTTTAGTCATCAAATAAAACTCTCAGACATGTGGGCAAAATTATTATAAATGTTATTTGCGAAATTTTAATAAAATAAATATATATTCGGTGATAAAAGAAAACACCTATGAAACTGAGGGAAATTATTCTAAATATTATTTGCAAAATGTTACTAAAATAAACACAACCAGTGCTGAAATATCATTGATTCTTAAATTTAAGTGTTAATGTTTGGACGATACCAACTGAGGCTGTACGACAGCATGCAGTTCTCGTTCAAGTCCTGGGATCAGGAATTTTTCTCCAAAACAGTGAATAAACACCAACACTGAAGTGCTACAGATTCTGAGCAGTGGGTGGTTGTGGTTTCTACATGGCTCTTTGACACGTGGCTGTAAATAATGAGGGACGCAGTGTGTAAATAATGACTCAGCCACAGAGAATGTACTGGAAAGTGTTACAGTATGTACGTGAAATGTCCAGTACTTGTAGAAGACCACCAGGCCGAATAACATGGAGGCCGCTCTCATAGTCCGGTGTTCTAAACATGACAGTGTGAATTCAGTTTCGCTGTGGCCGAGTCATTATCTACACACTGCATCCCTCGTTATTTACTGTTATGAGTCAAAAATATATATATATAAAAAAATAAAACAGGCTCAAGCAGCAGTTAACCAATTTGTTCACTACACCAAAGGACCGTGTTTTGTTTCTGCTTTTTTTTTTCAGTTAAGGGTTCAGGGGAATTGTAAGGTATTTGTTTTCTCTGAATGCATGCATGCAGCTTGGACCATCTTTTGGTCCATATACAAGTATCACTTTTCTGGGTCAATTAAAAAAAAAAAAAAAGCATCATCCACTCCTACTGTAGACTTTTAACTGTAGACTGTCAAAATTGTAATTTGTGTGGAAAATTTTCAAAAGAAGTTTCTT
This sequence comes from Pangasius djambal, assembly GCA_022985145.1. Taxonomy (NCBI): domain Eukaryota; kingdom Metazoa; phylum Chordata; class Actinopteri; order Siluriformes; family Pangasiidae; genus Pangasius; species Pangasius djambal. The sequence goes on from CM040991.1 coordinate 20,738,634, forward strand.
CTGAAATCTGTGCAGCTGTGTACACTGTGCTCCATGTATAGTTCATAGACTTTTTAGCTTCTAAAAGAAAGGTTCCCTTTGTATTTTTCATTTTTATTATTAGGTTTTTCCCTCCATTTAATCCTTTGATGTGGTGGACTTCTTGGATTTGTGTTCACATACAATACTTGTCCAAATGTCTGAGAGCACCCATAATGCTTCCATATTGCATTCTTTCCGAACTGAATATTTTCAGTGCAGAGTCTTAGAAATATTTACACGAATTTCAGCGTTTCTTAGTATTTGGTAGGTCCCAAGTTTGCTTTAGTGACAGTGTGCACTTGAGATGGTGCGGACTCCACAGGTTTGTGTAAAACCTGATGAGCTGTGTTTAAATTCATCAGAACTCATGCTTTAATGGAAGAGATAAGACTCGAGGAAATCTGATGCCTTTTATAACAGAGTTCATGTGGTCAGTATTACAAATGTGCAATTCATGTTATTGAACATTTCCTTTCTCTGTTTTATATATTTTTTAATACTTAAAAAAATCTCCAGTTTTAAATGGAAAAGAGAGAAAAAGAGATCTTCCAATGTGGTCTCCGATTTTTGGTCTTCTGTCTAGATCTAATGATGTGACAGTTGTATTTTTTTAAGATTTTAAAATAGTTTTTTAAAAACATTCAGTTGAATTGACTGATATCTGCAGATACTCTGAATGAGCTGGGATTCTGTGTTTCCTCACTTGGAGGTTATTTGGATAAAAGCATCTGGGCAATGGATTAGATGTAAATACCCACACACAAACCAGCAAAAAAAGAAACAGCTTCAGAGCAAGGGCGTTAATAGTGCTCTGTCACCCCAGAGAGAATTATAGTTATAGTCCACCTTGCCTGCCTGTGCAGTCTGGGTAATAAACAGCGTTTGCAGAAAAAAAAAAAAAGCCACACTGCAGAAAAAGTGTTTTGAAAATGTTTATTTCTACTTATCCATCTTGCAGATATTGTGGTTCTGCAAATGCATCATTATCTTCCTTTTTTTTTCTATAATGCATCATGGCTTAAGTGTCTGAAGTGTCAGGCCGTGTGCTGAAAGTGCTGTTTCGAGTGTGGTTCTCATACCAGTGATTTAAAACTGTAAAAACGCGCTCAGTGATGATCATTCCACTGCGGCGGGGTTTTAATCTGAGCCACAGTCATGCCACTCGCCAGCTCGGTTAGGCACAAGGGCCTCAGTGAGACGACACTCTGTTTACTCAGCAAGGAACGTATGGCTGCTTTCATTTTTCAGCAGGACGCATCAATGGGACGCCGACGCAAAGGCGTGCGGCGTGACAGGCAGCAGCGGAACAGAAAATATGGATAAAAAAGAAAATGAAAGAGAAATGTCTCACTTACATTGATTAGTCCGAGTGTGTTGTGTTTTCGGGATGATGAGGGAGGAAACAGGAGCGGCACAAATAAAAATGTCATGTCAAGGCAACGATGCTGTAACAGAAAGAAAAAAATAGGAAAAGAAAACAGCAAAGCAAAAGAGAAAATCAGCATTGGCGATGTTTTGCCATCCAGAATATTTGTAAGGTTCAGCTTTGCAAATTGGATGGGGGAATTTGCTTCCCGCTGACATCCTGCCCTGACACGCTGCATAAGCAGCCCTTGCTCTTTTTCCTGACAAATGACAGGAAACAGCAGGGGAAAAAAATCCATGGTTGAATTCCCTAAAGTAGCCACTCAGGCACGCACCATCTTTTTTCTTTTAGTTTCCTTCTGAAAAAGACACCTACAAAGAAAATGACATTACACCACCGTGCTGCTGAATTCTCAAGTCTGATTGGTCAGAAAGTGTTGATTCATTTTCTCTAACAGCAGCTCTGGCAGTAGTGCAGCTGCAAATCTCAGGTTTACATGAATGCACTCGTTCTAATATGTTATTGTTTCTATAGTAACAGCTCACACAGGGTCATCTAAATGGTGAAGTTTTCCATAAAGAGAAGATAATATGAAAATGTGTTTTGTCTTAATATCTTTAAGAAAGAGGGAAAAGGGAGGCTGGTAGGGTAGGACTGTTTATAGCTGCAGCAACGCAAGTGATAGCAAGAACTAACTTGTTCTGCGAAAGTTTCATAATGTTAAATGTGACTATAAATAGGTAAAATGTATTATGTGTCAGTCTTTAATTAATCACATAATATTGTGTAGGTCCCCCACGGCTATAATAGAAAGGTATCAGAACACACAGTGCATTGCAGCTTGCTGTGTATGGAGTAGATGTACTATCTACCTAAACATTGCTGCAGACCAAGTACACCCCTTCATGGCAACGGTATTCTCTAACGGCAGTGGCCTCTTTCAGCAGGAAAATGCGCCCTGCCAAACTGCAAAAATTGTTCAGGAATGGCTTGAAGAACATGACAGAGGGTTCATGGTGTTGACTTGGCCTCCGAATTCCCCATATCTCAATCCAGTGGAGCATCTGTAGGATGGAGGCCCCACTTCCCAACTTACAGGACTTAAAGGATCTGCCGCTAACACTGCTAATGCCAAATACTACAGCACACCTTCAGAGGTCATTTGGAGGCCATGTCTCGACAGGTCAGAGCTGTTTTGGTGGCACAAGGGAGACGTACACAATATTAGGCAGGTGGTTTTAATGTTATGGCTGATCGGTGTGTGTGTGTGTGTGTGTGTGTGTGTGTGTGTGTGTATATATATATATATATATATATATATATATATAGTAACTATATAATAACAGTAAAATATTTTAGACTTAAGAGTGGTTTAACAGTGGTTTAAAAAAAACACAGTAGAAATCAATACATCTATAATTCATGATGGAATTTGTTTTCTGAATAAAATAATGGCTTCTACCTTCATCTTGGAAGCCAGTTAAAGCTGAAAATATTATAATTGAAATGGTATTTAAGGATGTGTTATATAGGGATCCAATAGAGAACTCATTAACTTTGTTGTCTATTAGTAAATACACAACCAGCCACAATGTCTCCTTAATTAAAAGTGTCTAAAAAATAGTTGATTTACTTATAAGCCCTACTGAGGATGTTTTTTTTTTGTTTTTTTTTTTTAAATGAGCGAAATAGCATGTCCTGTGCATTTTACATGTGAGCCTTAATGAATATACAAGTGGAAAACAGAGGGCGGGAATTATCACTGCTAATAGGTGCTGTAGATAAGGTGCAAAAGTTGTTTTTTTTTCTGCGAGACTGGGTTGATGTTGCTATGACTGCTTTAGAGCGGACTGACACTTGAGTAATAATGTTACGTGACGCACAATAAGTTAGTAAATTAACCGGCAAAGTTAGGCTCTGTGTAGCTAGCAAATTTACTGTATTTAATGGAAAAATAAAACAAGGATATAAAATTGATTCATTTTCAAGGCTCAGTGCCGAATATTAATAGAATACCTAACCTTAAAGAATTACTTTGGAATCCGAAATCTGAAAATGTGTGAGAAAAATGATAGCTACACCATAAGGTAGTAAGCTACCTGGAAATGTAAGAGTAAGTATTGCTAGGTATTAGGTGGAACACTATCCTGAAATTGGTTTGTTTTCACTACAAAATATTGCATCTTTCCGAACACTTTGCCAAACCAAAGCTATCAACGTGAAGCTAACGTCACCATTTGGAAAATTCTGCACAGTGCCCCTAGTGGTCAGTAGCACAAAATGGCCATCGGACATATGAATATGCATAACAAGTCACTTGCAGAAATGCAAAGATTTTTACGAACATGATTGTAAATTAAAAACCAAAACCAAAAGACAGGTATTCAATTTTGCTGGAGCCTGTGGCTGCCATTTTAAGACACAGATCTTTTTAGATTTTTCTTTTCTTTTTTTTTTTTTTTAAATCTGGGATCTTGCCACAGAACATGCTGGCATAAATTCTTTGGCAAAAACTGTCTGGGCATTCTACACTAACTTCATTCCTCTCCCTCACACATCTGCACAACTGCCACAACCCTCTGTGCTGCTGATCTCAGAACAGCTGGAGGCTTTTCGGGGGGTTTCGGGGTTCAGTGGGTCAATGTGTGCTGAGGGACAGGGAAAACGTTTGTCTTAATTATCCAGCTGAAGCAGCACAGCTGTCTGGTCGCTTCATGAAATTGTGTCTGAGCATCAGATTATGGATCAGGAGAATTCCTCTGGGTTTGCTGCCTGACCGTCTGCTCCGTACTGATCTCTTCATCGGCGCATTTCATTGTCAGCTTCCTGGAAGGCGCTCCAGCTACCCACAATCCCTCCCTCATCCCTCCTAAACCTATCTCACACTATTTGCAATATAAATTCTGGAGTGTCTGTGGAAATCCGCCACACAGACATGATCTAAATTGCAACAGAATCAAAAAGACAAAAATCAAGTATGTATTCCACATGATGGTTTTGTTTACTTATAATATTAGCCAATTAAAATAAAAAAAAGAATAATTCATCTCTCACAGGGGCTACAGTGATATCTGCTTCAGAAATGACATGCTTTACAGTTAAATAAGAATTTCTGAATAATTTGGACCATGCTAAGACGAAAACTCACAGATTTAGTAAAACGCAGAGCTACTTCGGACTTTTCGAGTTGTAGGATGTTCATATTTACATTTACATAAAGCTACGTGACTAGACTATGGAAAAGACACATCGTGCTTAAATATAAATTCCCAACCACCATAAGGCTTTGTGCAACATCTGTCACAACATCGAATGATTTCAACCTGCTCCTCGGGGAGTTCGAGCTAATCTCAAGTTCTATTAAGTTCCAGCTCTAAACACCTGAACTAGGTAATGAAAGAATCTATAACTCCTTATTTTTACCTTTTTCCTCAATGATCGCCTCTATTCGGTTATATTTATTTGTGTGTTTGCATGGGATGAGAGCTGTAACATGTGTTCAGACTTTATTGTTAATGGCAAACCCAAAATCATCATCATAATCCATAGCATTTGTCAGAACATGACGCCTGGTAGGCAGCATCAAACGAGGATAATCCATGAGAGTAAACCAAAAGGCAGAAATGTGTTGAAAAAATGAGAAACATGAAATAAAGCTTAGCGGCGAGACTTCACAATGAGACACAAGAGGGAATAAACAGACAAACTAATTAAAGTCTAAACTTAGAACTATAGCACACATGATGCAAAAGACTAATGACAGGATTGGGCCGAGACAGGACCAGGAAGCAGAACTGAACATGTCACAATAAGAGCATAAGCTGTGAAAAGCAGTGCTAAGGGGATTTATAACAGGCAATGAAAGGGAAAAAAGTCCAAGTCCTTGAATTATCACATATAATAATACACGTGTGGTTTTTAGCCACTTTCACACATTTTTACATCAAGTGCATACGTTTTTATTTTCACATGCGGTTTTCTTCCCACATGATTAATTCTTCATTCTTCAATTTTTCATGCGTGATACTGTATATTCATTTATTTTCATATTTCTTTACACATGACTCATTATTTTTACACATGATTTATTTTCACACACAATTCATTTATTTCCCCAAAAGATTCATTTATTTTCCCAGATGATTCATTTCCACATGTAATGTTTCATGCAATTTCAGGTATCACATACAGGTCACATGACGTCACAAGCTGACATGCAGTTTCAGAACACAACATGTTGATGTCAATTTATACTGAAACCTGATTAAAGTCTGCTACCTGGTCTGGTCATTTTTGTTCATAATGTACGCCATGATAATTGAGTTTTTTTCCCCCTCTGTTAGCTCGCACTTCATCCAATAATGGGGTGTGTTACATACGTCAGAAAACTACAGAAGTATTTTATTAGCTATGTTGCTAAAAAAAGACACACAGAAAGTGTTTCCTGACTGACAGGAGAAACTTGAAACTTGTCTGCAACTCACACACTAGCATCAAGGCCATCATGCTCAGTTTAATCAGTTAAAGATTTTCTAATTTTCTCCTTTTATCACTAAAAAAGACCAATGAAAAGCTTTTATTTCATATGGATGCTTTTTTAACCTAACCCGTCATTTCCAAACCCTGAATATCTGTATGTGCTTTCCAAAGGCAAAGTATAAATAAAGCATGTATTAATGAATGAATGAATTAAGTAATTAATGAAAATAAATAAATAAATAAATAAATAAATAAAGGAATAAAAAAATATTACCCATTACCATCATTATCATTAATGTGTACTCGGGGGTAAGAACAGAATAATTTAAACTCTGGACTAATAGTGGTGTTTACCAATGAAAATGAACTTTGTGCATTAAAAAAAAAAAAAAAAAAAAAAAAAAAAAACTGACGGTTGCAATTTACTAAAGAGATATAAAAAAGCTTTTAGTACATATTAATAAGGTGATCAATACTCTTTTGCATTTTTGCCTCATTTCATATGCATTTAAGCTTGTTTCCCTCCGAAAGGCCAACATAGTGTGGGGAGATTATTGTCCTGAACCATCTATTCCCATCAATCAATGTGATAATGTGTAATTACTCACTCTGGGCACAAATTGTGTAATGGCTGCTGTTATTTTTGGCTGAAACATCAATTAATATGAGGAGAGTATCACATCCGAATCCACTGCCAGTCCAGGAGCCATCAGAATCCAGTATATATATATATATATATATATATATATATATATATATATATATATATATATATGATGGTGATACTATGGCTGGATAAAATCTATCAATAACTCGTCAAGTAAATTATGAACTATTAGGGTTGACTATTACATTATATCCCGAGGTCTCCCTGATGATAATAATAATAATAATAATAATAATAATAATAATAATAATAATAATAATACAAAGAAGAAACGCCACCATCATCATCATCTGTACATCACTCTGGATAAGGCCATTTGTTAAATGCAGCAAATGTGAATAATATTATATTAAACTCATATGTAGGGGGCGTGTCACTCTGTGTAATCACCTGGCACAACTGTCACTGATTGGCTGTATAAATCTACAGTGCTGGGATCATCAGACTTAACCCTTTATACCATTCTGTGTGTTTTTCTTATGACTACTGGTGGTGCTGTTGTACTATGTTTAAAAAAATAAATAATCCTCTTTAAAACATTTTTTTAAACCACAAATATGATGATGTGGATGGCAAAAACGAAACCTTTTATTGAAGTTTTTTCAATGTAATTGTTCAAAAACATTTAAGAAGCGATTCCGTGAAGCAATTCCAATAAGCCAAAAAAAACAAAAAACAAAAACAAGCAAAAAAAAAACAAAAAAAAAAACGTTCATTGGTTTTAAACTGTACCAATAAAAAAGTCCCAGGAAAAATATATAGGGATCTTGTGTACTTTAAAAGTGTAAAGAAAGCTAACTGTCTATAGGTGGGTTGGCAAAAAAAAAAAAAAAAAAAGCTGTGGCACTTGAAAGATAAAAACTTAGCAAGTAAACAGTAGTATCACTTTATCAACATTTATAAACAGAATTTCACAAAATTTCACTAGTCACTGAACTTCATCGCATCGGTTGATACGCTATATGGCCTAAAGTTTATGGACCCCTGATCATCACACGCATATGAGGTTCTTCCCCAAACTGTTATCACAAAGTTAGAAGCACACAATTGTACAGAATGTCTTTGTATGCTGTAGCATTACAATTTCCCTTCACTGGAACTAAGAAGCCCAAACCTGCTCCAGCATGACGACGCCCCTGTGCACAAAGCGAGCTCCATGAAGACATGGTGTGTGAAGGTTGGAGTGGAAGAACTCGAGAGTCCTGACCTCAACCCCACTGAACACCTTTGGGATGAACTGGAACATCGAACTCACCCGATATAAATGCTCATTACAGAGAATGGCATGTTTTGTTGGAAAAAAAAACCTTCTTCAGAGTCTTTTGGAATGGAGTGAAATCAAATACCTTTGTATATTGATGCCTTTTGTCACATCCCACAGCACAGTACACTGAAGGTGTGTTGATATGTGTCAGTAACTCCAGAGTATTTTGGTGATAAATATGGTGGTGTGGTCAGTCAGTCAATACTCAGTCAGTCATTTCACTTGCATTTCCCACATTTCCCTGCATGTATTTCTGAGCTTTGTTTTCCAAGTTTGACTTTTGCTTCTTCCTTTCGGTCTTCCTTCTTTGATCTGTTCATCAATATCTGATCAATGTTGATGAAACCATTCTGTTTGCAATGTTCTGAAAGGAGCCCAAACCCAAAAGAACCACTTTGTTATTCTTCTTTGTTAAGTACATCATGACAGGAGAGCTTTAAATAATCACATTGAACCTTCTCTTCTGTGCATTCTGGAGTTCTGTGGTCACTCTAAAGTGACGTCTGAGCTGTAAACAATTCCCAAAACACCAGGATGCATCTACTGCATCTCATATTAAACACGGATTTATTTTCAGCATTTGCACTTTCCAAGCGTACAGAACTCATATTTAGTTAAGTACATTTTAAACATTCGGGTTATGTATGATTCAAAAGTGGCAAAAATAAACAGCATGGCAAAATCTTCCAGTTTAGAGACAGGAAAACATGCTATATGTTTTAATTAAACAGGGTTTGCCTGTGTTTGTTTGCATATAATTAGGACATTTCTTAGGGCTGTAATCTGGCTATAATTACAGTAGGACATCTCTTAGGATAATTTCTTACCTGTTAGTCTGTTTGCAGAATTCAAATCAGTTAATACATTTGGTTTATGCTACATGAGTAAACAAAGCAAAAAAGCAAAAAAGCTGTTCCTCACCACACTCAGAATGCATTGGTGTTCCTACGAGTGCTTTCACACACTGTATACAGCATTGAGTCTGTTGGAAAGGAACCCTGGTGTGTTCTCATCCTCAGTACGGTTCTTTAAGCAGGTAAGAACACAGGTCTGAGACTGTCTAAGCTAGGTGATCTCGATCCCCTTCCAAGAGAACTCTAGCAAGAAAATGATTTGACTCTGATTCACTTTCTGCAGTCGACTTAATTCAAACATACTGTGTGTTTTGAGTTGCAGCATTTTTTTTTTTTTTTTTTCGTATCTTTGAGTTGCTAAACTGAGCCTTGTGTGCGAGACTGAGCCAAAGGACAGAGCTGTAGTACTGCGGAAATGCCATGTGTTCTGGAGATTTGGATCAACAAACAATAAGAGCAAATAAACACTGGGAGTGATGTGCAAAATGTTTTAGACAAGATATTTATATAATTATCTATTCATTTATTCCATGATTTCTCACGTGCTCAGTTATTTTTGTGATTCCTACTCACACTTGACGGAGGTTTGTTTATTTTTTTCTGACGAGACAGATCAAGGATGCTGTAAATGTTAGCCAGCAGTGCACATGACCTTTCTTTTCCCACAAGCTTTATATGAAAACCACTCACTTGCATGAAAGTAAGAACCTCCCCCTCATGTGACCTTTTTTTTTTTTTGTCGTTTTCCACGAAATCCCAGTCCTGATGCACCTGTAGTTTCTAGGCAATCTCTGTAAAAGCTTTTCAGAAGAAAACTAACAATTTTCATCTGTATTTATATTACATGAGAACATATTGTCTGTTCATTTCAAATAATGCATTCATATTGGGTTACATCCCTAGTCTGTGGCCATCCATGGCTCTGAAATGCAAATGAGAATGTAGCTGCTTTTGTTATAAACGCCATATATTCCCATGCTGAAATCTGTCTTTGAATAGCCATGTAGGCAACACAGCAGGTACAGCGGCCCACTGTGGCTCTGAAAGCGACTGAAGCACCAAAAATCTGTGCCCCTGGACCAGCTGTCTGGAATACAATGTGAACAATTAGCATACAGCAAAAATACAAGGATGGCACGATAGGGGAACACAGCCGAGGAACATGTCGGCACATTTGAAACCCATCTAATTATCTAAATGTCTGTCTCCCTAACGGTGTTGCAGATATGCTGGCTACAGGAAGTGAAACATGCTGTTTAGGGCAGGATTGTTCTCCACAGTGTCCTGTGAGCATGTGAAACTTGGGGATTGTGTCTGGTGAATGCAGCTGAACTGAAACATGATTTAGGCTCCACAATAAATTCAGTCATATTGTTTGCTTAATAAGCTTTTAATGCATGAGGGAATAGATTTCGGCTCCTTGAAAGAATAGCACGAGTTCAAGTGGAACTAAATGAATTGAAATAGAGCTGAGTCATAATGTATATCTCTCTGAGATGGTAAACAACAGTTCAATAATGAGAAAAAAAAAATCAATAATTGGCATATTTGTGTGCAGCATGTCATTCCACAGTTAAGGACACATTAACTGCATGATTGAAAATTCTGCTCGCTGTTGGAGCGCAATACGGCTCGGCTCAAGAGGCCCACAACAACCTGTTTATGATCAAGCTGACTACTCTGTCCTGATTATTAATCATGACAACAATCAACTTAAAAAAAAAACGTTCTCTCTTTAGCTCTTTAACTCATTTTAATACGTTATCATTTCTATAGTAACAGCTCATGGAGCACGCTCCACAAACAGATATGTACATGGATTCTCGCTCAGAGAGCAACCACAACAGAACAAATTCTCTAAAGTCGTTTCCCTACAGAGATATTTGTATACAAGTCATAACTGATATTAAAAGACCAATGAGCGCTACTTAGACAACAGAGAATATTACATATGCAGGAGAACATTTCAAGGGAGGGAAAACTAATTAATTAAACCAAAGAGTTAATTAGCTAGCTAGCATGCTAAAGTAATAGTCTAAGTTTAGTCTGCACACCTTGCTTTCTGTAGTGTCCATTTCAGAAGGGAATGGCAGTTTTATACAAGAGATGACTTTTAATTTTTTTTTAAAAACCAAAGATGTACGGCACTTCCACCAAATCGAACCGCACCAAGATGCATTTAATGATCAGAAAAGCACAAAAATGTGGTCAACCTATTATCTGGAGATCACAAGTTCAAATCCTGATGATGCCACACAGCAAGCTGTTGCCAGGAGTCCAGGAGAGCAAAATTGGCTGTGCTGTCTGGTTGGGAGGATGGCATACTGTCTATCACCTGTCAGTCACAGTGACACTAGATAATCATGGGCATCTCTGTGCTCATGTATGCAGAGGAGAGTAGATAGCACTTTCCTCTGAGTAAAGTGATGCTGTGTGACCAGCAATTCAAAAAGATGCGGCTATCAGGGTTCACTTGTCTAGGAGAAAGCATGTGTCGGCCCTCATCCTCCCCAGTCACATGGTGGGGGAAGGCTGGCTGGTGGGTAGGAACTGGCCAAGGCCAAATTGGGGGGGAAGCATTGGGAAAAATAATAATTTATACAGCTAATTATTAGTGTTATGGTACTCAAGATCGGGCTTCATCTTGAGAGACAACACATCAATGGTCTCGGTCTTATCATAAACTTGGGCGAAATTTTACTTGGTCTTGTCTCGGTCTCGGATTACAAAGACTTGAATTATTATTTTTTTTTTTTTAACACCACCTGAGACCATAACATCATCTCCACGAACAAATACTTGTTCACGTTACAGTACAAAATGTAAAGGTCTGTCTCTGCATGTGGAGTTATACAGTGCCTATAAATTGACTATGTTTCAAATTACTTCATCTTCTTATGTTCAAAAGAATATAGCACAAGTATGAGTACTATACAGCTATATTTGGTCACAGAAAGCTGTATGAGATGTCTGAGCAGTGGATGTCCTGAGTACTTATTTGTACAAAATGATACTACCAAAGTAGATGGGTTATTTTAATTCATTCAAGAGAAATTTCATGTCAGGATAGAAAGATACTACAGTCAACAAATTAACACATCTGAGCATCTGGTCTTGGGCTTGACATGGACTCAGCCATGTGTGGTGTTGGTCCTGTCATACCCAGTCTTGACTCGGACTCCATTGGCTACGGTCTTGGTCTTGACTCAATCTCGGCTAAATTGGTTTTGAACTCAGCACTGCTAATTATCTTGTGGTACATGTAGACATAACTAGCCATGCAGTAAGGAGTTAGTAAGTCTTACAGGGAAAGACGACACAATTTCAGACCAGAAATACAAAAATGACTTCCTGTTTAAATTTTGAAATTTTTTTTTTAGGATTTCGATTTCTACAAAAACTTCCCTGCTGACCTCCTGCCATTTTTTCTAACATCTTTCCATTTTTCTCTCTGTGCTTCTCTCATTTTCAGCCATGAGGGTTTTTCACACTTACTGGAGGAGAGGATGTCAGTTGAGTCAGTTATGCTCTCACTGCAGACAAGCCTACCTGATACATTCTAATAGTGCAAAGCTGTTAAACTCTACCATGAAGTGGAAGCAGTCCGGTTCATGAATGAAGTTTTAGCTACAGGCTAACTGAGCTAGAAGACAAACTCAATTTATCTTATTCAAATCTGGTTTAAGCACTTTGTATTCAAAGACCTGCTGATGATATAGATCCTGACATCTGCAGTCTTTTACTTGATAGCTCATATTAGCCAATTCTTGCTGCTAAATGATGGTTAGTCATTGGTTAAGATTCTGCACTAAGAATTGAAAGCTTGTGAATTCAAACTTTGGGCTTTAGACCAAGTCTACTTATCCTCGAACTCTTAGATTTAAGCTTGTATTGGTTTCTGCTCACTTTTTTTTCAATTTTCTTCAACTACCAACCAGAAAGTGTGAAGGCTAACACCTGCATCCTCAGATAACATCTTTTTTTGAACTGCTGCTCATGGTGCATCACAGGCTATCACAACACACTCGGAGGAAAGCGCTATCTACCCTCTTCCGTGAACTCACAGATGCCCATGATTGGCTAGTGTTGCTGTGATTGACAGGGGAGGCAGAGTATCCTCTCGTCCTGGGATTTCCAGGTGGTTTGTGAGTCTCTTACACAGATGAATCTCAAGCTTCTACACCCACTTCCCCTTGGAGGTTTAGCCAAGTTCTCACTGTGATTGTATCAGGATGGTGCGTAATGACAGAAGCATTTTTAAATATGCACGAGACACAATGTGGAATGTTTTATGACATCTGTCGTGGTGTCGTATTTTGCCTGTCGCTGCCGAAGGATCCGTACAGTTACAGTGACCATCACAGGAGAAACATGACTCAAAAGAATTTCACATCAGTCCATCTGAGTGTTTAGCAAAAAAGCATGAAATCCACATCCCCTACGAGTAACCAGATGAAACAGTGAATAAATGCATCTAATTTGATGAAGCCATCATGTCTGTATTAGGAATCTGATTTAGACAAAAGGTGTTCAAAGCCTGCAGGTCATTTTACAAGATGATGAAAGGAGAAAGTGTAACTATAAAGGCAAAAAGAAAGACTTTGTGACCCTGAAAGCTACATCTATTTACAGCAGCGCTGTCAGGGGAGAGAGAGAGAGAGAGAAACAGAGGGATAGACAGGAAATATTTCACCTCATATACTAAGCCCATGAGTTGGAGGATGAAGGAAAGCTTCAGTGCCTGGAGGTGGATTCGCAAAATTGAATTCATTAGCATACAGTTGACAAGGAACACATCTGAAATGCAGAGAAACACTCATACAAGTCACAAATCTCATTACTAATACTGCAATAATCAACAGTGAATCTTGACAATGTTGTACTTCAGAAATGAAGCAACAAGCTAAGGGTATGGAACAGAGATGGGTCTAAAGAAAGAAATGTCTTTCTTTTGTGCTACTATAAAATGTTACAAAATCTCAAATATGTCAAATCTCATATAGTCTCTTCACAGATCTTTTTTTCCTCATGTTCTTACGGTTCTTTAGAACTGTAATTTCGGCTCAGACTAACACGAACATGTTGGTGATATTAATTGTAAGTCGACATTAATTCCAGTGGAAGAAAAGCTATATTTTTTCTCAGAAATGGCTCCACTTCATGCATGACCATGGAGCAGCATGAGGACCGAGGAGCAGGAGCTGAGGGCTCTTGTGGTGTTTCATGGTCAGTTGACAGGTAATCATGAGCAGCAGTTACACCAGGTTACCCTGAGGGCGTGGACCTGAGTCCCATTCACCAAGACCAATGAAGCGGCTCTCCACTCAAGCCTGAGGCCTGCATCGAGACCTCTCCACCCCAGCACAAGACCTGGTCTGTGTCCTCTCCTGTCTCTGCAGAGAATGTCAATCCATCTCCTGTCTCTGCAGACGATCTCGCTCTCTCTCCTGGCTCTGCAGAAGATGCTGCTCCACCTCTAGCTTCCCGGCGGATGTTTCTCCTCATTCAACCTTCATGGAGGACATCACTCTGGCCCCTGGCTTTGCGGAGGATTTTGCTCTGCTCCTTTGCTCCTTGAATAACCTCGCGGCTTCATAAAAGATGCCTTCGTCACTTTGTCTCACCTTGCCTTGCACCTTGTGGACACTCTGGCCATAGGTCCAGATCTTTGATCTTTGTTGTTGCGTGTTGGTAGCCGCACTTTGATGGGGTCTTCCTGGGTGATGCGTGCTGTGCTCTTGTTTTGTTTTGTTATATCTCAATGCGGTTTTGTTTACATCCCTAGTTTAAGTCTTGTCTCTGCCCCTGTCTTGTTTTTGGTTTGTCCCCCGGTTGTGTCTATTCAAGAACAGAAAGCACTTAGAAAAATCCAAACACAATTAAGGAGAACACACACTCACAATTTAACGGCAGCTATTCAAAGACAAATTGGAAAGGCACAATACATAGCAATATTTGTTTTTTTGTAGAGCTGTTTGCAATTCAGGATCAAATGCCTTTTACAAAGGTTAATAGGAAACAATTAGAAATGGTTGCTAGTGATAGAAAAATTGTGAATTTTAATCCCAGAACTGTCAGAGAGCTGCTGTCAGGTCCTTAAGTAGCTGCTCAGTTAATTATCAAGTTTAGATAGCTAAGAGATAATTATCAAGCTTGTTATCAAGCTTTAATTAGCTAATTATCAGATAATTATCCTACTTGGATTGGATTCTTCTGCAGTGACATCTGCCAGATATTATGAATGCATTTCAAATGTAACAATATAATCTCTTTTATAACATGATTACTAATGGGTAGTAGGATTACTATCATTTTCTAATGTCTATTTTCACATGAAGTGAAGAAGATGGATAAGATGTTTAAATAGCAAAATTGCACTATTTACACTTAGATACTATTTGCACTTAGTGATATAGAATATGTATAGGTCAAAGATCACTTGTTTTCATTTATAGACTGCTTTACAGAAAATCATTCATTCATTCATTCATTCATCTTCATCATCTACACCCATGTTACTGATTTCTTCCAGGGTGACTCCGTCCTCCCTTCCACAGGGCACGAGGGCTCATTGAATGGTCTGATGATGAAAATGATGTAAACCATATTCTATGACCTTCACACTCACTAGAAATCAACCAAATCGAACACATATGAGAGACTGTGAGGTGACCTGTATTTATAAAACTTTAACGAACAGCACTCAGCAATAGCATCCTTTGCTGTAAGAAGAAAAAATTTCAGAAACCTGGAATTTCTGTAAGTACGATATTTTGTTCTGAAGGACAGAAACCCGTGCTTTGAAATTTCACACTTTGGAATGATTCCTTTACAGATGAATTATGACACTCTGTAATCAAACTGACAAATTGGCTGAATATTATTGATTTGTAATGACAACGTGTAATCTTTTCAAACGTCACTAAGAATGCTCCCATATACACAGAGTCTATGCATACAACCCTGGTGTGTTCTCCACCTTAGTGTAGGCGAGAACACAGCAATCACACTCGGGTGCGAGAGTATCTGAATGAGGTCGCCTTGGTTCACTTTTAAGTGAACTCTAGTGAGAAAGTAATTCAACTCTGAATGTGATACAAAAAATGTTTAAAACAATTTTTTAACACTCAGCCATTAAAACCACTGACAAGCGAAGTGAATTACATTGATTATCTTGTTACAGTGGCACCTGTCAAGGGGTGGGATATATTGGGGAGCAAGTGAACAGTCAGTTCTCAAAGCTGATGTTTTGGAAGCAGAAAAAAAATGGGCAAGCGTAAGGATCTGAGCGACTTTGATGAGGGCCAAACTGTGATGGCTAGACGACTCGGTCAGAGCATGTCCAAAACAGCAGGTCTTGTGGGGTGTTCCTGGTTTGCAGTGGTTAGTACCTACCAAAAGTGGCCCAAGGAAGGACAACTGGTGGGGAACAAAGGTTAGCCCATCTGGTCTGATGCCACAGAAGAGCTACTGTAGCACATATTGCTGAAAAAGTTAATGCTGGCTATGATAGAAAGGTGTCAGAACACACAGTGCATCGCAGCTTGCTGCATATGGGACTGCTTAGCTGCGTAGGTCAGAATGCCCATGCTGACCCCAGTCCACCGCTAAAAGCGCCTACAACTGGACCATGCCTTCACATGATAGAAGGTGGCCTGGTTTGATGAATCACATTTTCTTTTACATCTTGTGGACAGCTGAGTGTGTGTGCATCACTTACCTGGGGAAGAGATGGCACCAGAATGCACTATGGGAAGAAGGCAAGCCAGCAGAGGCAGCGTGATGCTCTGAGCAATGTTCTGCCGGGAAACCTTGGGTCCTGGCATTCATGTGGATGTTACTTTGACATATGCACGTACCTACACATTGTTACAGACCAAGTACACTCCTTCATGGCAATGGTATTCCCTAATGGCAGTGACTTCTTTCAGCACGATAATGCGCCCTGCCATGCTGCAAAAAATTTTCAGGAATGGTTTGAGGAACATGACAAAGAGTTTGGGTTAGGGTTAGGGTGTGCTCGTCTGTCCTAGATTCTTTCATAACCCTCATGCATTTGGGGAAATATACCAAATTTTCATCCTAAAAAAATTTAACATTTTGTTTAAAACAACCCATTAAGAACCTGTCCTGAAGAAACATCATCTATAAGAAGCAACACCCTGCAACACCACGTCTGACATTTAGACAGGGACATAAACCTGGCAGCTTGCAATCTGCTTCAGATTTATTGTGAGCTGATGCTACTCTGAATTTTCTGAATGTCACGCCTCTTGACCAATTCCTACAGGTGTGTGTATGTGTGTGTGTGAGTGTAATGTGCACCCAGGTGCAATGTGGCATTCCAGCACTAACCACAATACCAGAACACCTTCAAAATACAAAAAAAGGTTTGATTTATATCCAAGTTGTAGCTCCATATCTCATGTGTGGACATTCAAGGCTTTATTGATTACAGAACCCCCTTTCTTTAGAAAATTCAATGCTAAATAAATTCGTTTTGTTGTCCCAGACTCTACCTTTAAAATACATACAAATGAATGTATGTATTACAAAGTAACCATCCAGTAATGATCTGGATCTCTCACTGTGGTGACAAATCAATCCGATGCATGAAAGACACATTTAAATCAGCCACTGATCTAATATTACATGCTTTTGAGCTGTAGTTCAACATTACACAGTAAATCAGGACTGTGAAGTTAATACAATCTTGCAACAGTTTCATTTTAATTCTACAATATTTCGTTTTGGAAGCCGCTTCAATCCTGAGCTCGGGTTTCTGTCTGCACGGAGTTTCACATGTTTTCCCCATGTGCGAGTTCCTTTCCCTTATGATATCCAGTTTTCTCCCACCTTCCAAACATATGCTGGGAGCCAGATTAGCAACTCTAAAGTGTTAATGAGTGTGTGAATGTGTGTATGCATCCCACTCATGGTGTATTTCCACCTCATTTACGGGGAGTTGTATAGTGGACACTCCACATAATCTAAAATTAATAATAAAAGTGTTAAAAAAATTATTTGACCAAGAAAAAAATGTAAAATTGCTGTTTATAGTTTTTTGTTTGTTCATTTACATGGAAGGAGTCTCCAGTGTCAGTGCTTGGTAACAGTCAATACAAAGTTTCCAACCATGACCAACCAAAGTCTTCAGGATAGAGACGTTTACGCTTTGCGGTTTCTTTTTTTGTCTTATTAACTTCAAGAAAGAAGAAGATCTCCAGCCTGATTAGCTGCTTGGACTTCAGAAACTAACTGAGTGCATCACCGTAATAGGGCCACCGTGTCTCAGAGGTCAGTCTGAGAGAAGGAGGGAAGAAGTGAGGTGAAAGATGTTTGCTCTCAGGGGACATGTTTGAGTGTGAGAACACAGCACGTCACTTTGTCCTGAGAATGATGCATCATGACTGTGAGTGACAGCAACACACACTGTCTGTCGTGTTTCTGAGAAACGCTGACATGCTAAAGACATCTCCATCTCCTTCAACACTCGGTCCAGGAAGTCTCAAGACACTTCCTAGATGCTGTGATTACAACTGCAACCAAGATATTTAGGAACTATCGGTGGAATAATATTAAAAAAAAGATGCTTATGAAAAGATGATTATAACCCAGTCATCATGGCATTCAAACTCTTTATTATAAAGAATGTCGAGTGCCTAATTTTTGTAATTTGAAACTGAGCAGTCAAACTGTGCTCCATGTCTGAAAAGGATATTTCCTGTGACTGTCAATGTTGTAATTTAATGTGAGAAAAAAGAATATGAGCTCTGCATGTATAACTGGACTATTAGAAATCAAATGCAAACAGCATGCAGATTATAGAGTGTATATGTGTATATAGCCTTGATTACGCCACCGGTGATTGAAGATGCATCACTTATTCATAAACGTTTGTGTGTGGTTGGAGAGCTGGCCAGTACAGCTAATAATAATAATAATAATAATAATAATACAGCAAGTGTCATGGATTCATGGTTCCCATGGTGACTAAAGCCCTATATTTGTGGTTTGGGTGTTTCTCAATATGCATTGTTGTGCGTTCTTGTGTCATCATGATCACACTCAAGTGTTCTTGATCATCCCCAAAAATCAAGGCTGCATAGGCTGGTATCTTGTCATCAAGAAATCCCATAATTCATGGTGGATGGCTCGGCCCAGATCCATAATGGAAGTTTTAAAGGTCTCTTATTTTAATTTAACAGCATGAGTAAACTCTATTTCTACATAATTTGTGGTGAGGAATTAGAAACAAACACGAATTTATACACTATACACACAGTGATTTGTCAGGTGTCCATAACCTTTGGCCATATAGTGTACTGCAGTTGTTGAATCGTTGCTTATTTAGTACAAACAGCACATAATAAAGAAGTTCTGATGTGTCATATAGAGAAGGTTTTCTTTAGATGTACTAGCCTCTTTTGTTAATGGAGTACTAAGTTGGCACTGGCTAACTGAGCAGAGTTTTGTATAGTTTATTTAAATGATGTATTTACCATCAGGTTTTAACTAAGCGAACAGTGTAACATGCTACCATTTTCCTTACCATTACCTTTTTGTTAACATAAAACTTATCCAGGAAAGACTTTTGTACAATACAGACAATTGAATAGTGAGTGACTAGATGTGTATAGGTGTGTTCTCTGTTCTTGTGTCCTTGTAAGTTTGTTCTTGCAACATTTCTTGCAACATATTTGCCAAGAATGCACTTCTCAAGTCCATTCTTCATGCTCAGTGATATTGAGAAACAACCTTGGTTTCGTTTTGGTCTTCCTTTTTCACCCCTATCCTATCACTGGATTCTTCTTCTATTGTGTGCACCTGTTCAGTGCTAGCTCGTTGATTAGTTTCTCTATGTATACATGGCTGTTTCATTGTTTCATCGCAATGTCTAATTCATTGTTTTTATGCGTTTCTTAGCCTTTCTTTCTGGCTTCTGTTTATCTGTGTACTTCTCAGTTTTGTTTTTTTTTGTCTGTTGGATAATTCCTCTTTAAGCCTGCCTGCCCGTATTCTGACCACCGCTATGGATTTTGGTTATGATTCATGGATTGTCCTTAATAAAACACTGGCCAAGCACTCGCACTCACATCCTGCCCTGGGTTGCCGGGTCTCATTAAATTTTCCAGCCAAACTATTTCTCAAAAAACACACAAAATGTATAGAAATTGGAAAGGAAAACCCATTTTCTTGTTTTTTTTTTTTTTTCTCAGTTTTTGCATAGTACCCAAGTTCACTGTAGTGCATACACATTTCTGATTTTCAATATTGGTAATATGTCGTTTTTATCATCGCTTGGTATGAACATTATCCGCCCCGTACTCCACCTTTCCCTCACTCAATCTCTTAAATATATATTGCAGGATAAATGGTTCTAACCCCAGCCACTGGGGTTGCACATGGCAGTGTATTCACAGTGCCGGTCTCAAGCCTGGATATAATTGGGGAGGGTTGCATCAGGAAGGGCATCCGGTGTAAAACCTGTGCCAAATCAAATATGTGGACCAATGATCCACTGTGTCGACCTCTAATGGGAGCAGCCAAAAGGAGAACAACAACAACAACAACAAGAGAAAAGCTTCTGTATATTGTGGATACACTGTCTGCACTTGCACTTTGTTTGTCAAAGCTTATTGATTAGATTTAATTCCAATTATTTGTTTAAAACAAGATCTTGGCAGCCAATGACTATTTTTAAACTACCCCCCCCCAAAAAAAAAAAAAAAAAAAAAAAAAAAAAAAAAAAAAAAAAACACTTTCCATTTAAAGATGAGTCACTCTTTCTGAACTACTTACAATGTCCTTCACCCAAACCCACCATGCGCTTATTTTATCCATTTCCCCCTCTAGAGATTTTCTCTTTCCACTATTTCCTCCTATCTATTCAACTCCCTGCTATTTGTCTGTTGTTCATTTCTTCCTCCAATTCCCCTTTCCAGATTGTACATAAGCGACTGGCACAGAATGGACTTGGTGGTGAATTTTGAGGACTAAATGTGTAATTTGACCAATTTATCACAAGCTGCAGTGGCTGTCGTCTTCAATCACACAATCTCAAGACAAAAATCCACCACTTTTCCTTTAACAAGCTCTCAGAAGACACTAAAAAGAAAGGGATTGAATTATGGATCAGTAAACATCTCAGAAAGGCTATTATTATGTAATGTAGATAGATTTACTTCTAATAGACTCCACAGGGTTTCTTTTTTAACGTTGCCAGAGAATTCAGAAACACATCATCATGAGCAATGCAATTAACACTGGCAGCTTCCCCAACTGACAGGGCTTTAAATGAACGAGATGAAAGTGTTTGTTCCTTTAAGATCAATAACCGGTGAATATATTCTTTGATACGTCAGCATTTCTGGATTCTGATTGGCCAAAGGGCCTTGATTAATTTTCTAAAACAACAGTACAACTGCAACTAAAATAAAAAAAAAACTAAAATTGCTCAAACTAATAATTAGTGCTAACCGTCACCTTGTCTATTGATGGAAAATAAGTTGTGATTTTGCACAACAAATTAGCACCTTTCTGTCTCTGTCTTCACTCTTCCTCTTTCTCATCATCCCATTCTCTTCATCCTTCTTCTCTTCCTGCACCCACACGCTGTAGCATTAGCAGTTAGCTGTGTTCACAGCCATTCGCCGGACACCATCGTTTGTACAACAGTTAATGGCACTTAGCTAAATCGTTCCCAGACAAACAAAAGCTGTTTATAGAGTGGAACAGATGTTTCAGCGAAATGCTCCCGCTGTTTTAATTAGCTATCAATACCTCACAAAGTGTATGAGTTGGTGAGAAGCTGAACAGTGAAATGTAGCTCTCATGATGCTCCTGTGCTAACGCTAATAGAGATTTTGTGGAGGCTGAGAAAGGAAGCAAGAAATGAAGTTTTTATCCAGACAGATCGAATGGGACCAAAGAACTGTTAAGCATTCTAGATTTGTCCTAGATTCGATTTTTTTTTTTTACTACATATCCACACTGTGCTCCAGAAATAAATATAAGAAGATTTTTATTCATTCACTTTATTTTAAAAAGTCAATTCTTCCACATTACACTGATTTCTTCACCGACTTACACCTCAATGGCTCAATAACTGAAATGAAACACATTTTTAAAAAAAAAAAACCTTTGTCATGGACAGGTTTGTCTATTTTCACTTTGTTTAACTGTTTCCTACATTACCCAAAATGATATTTGACTACTTGAGCGGTGCAGTTGGATTTAACCCTTCATGTCTACCTAAAGATAGCGATGCAGCGTCACTTTAGTCCTTTTGTCTGTCCAGCTCTGTCACCTCCTCATCACACAGATCCAATTCCAAAGCTTCAACTTTCATGCTAATACCACCATCGATGCCACAGTGCTAGTCATTATGTAGATTGCTAACTATTCTGAGTCGACTGTCTGTTGTAACAGTGTCGTACCTGCATTGCATTCTGGGAGTCTCCACTACTTCTACGCTAGATTTCTCGTTAATATGACTTTGAATGTTGCTGGAAAATGGTGAGGGAGAAAAGAAACTCTTGCTGTTTTGTTTTTAGGAGCTAAACCTGACCAAAATATGACCTTTGTCATTAATGTGGTGAGATTGCTGATTTGATTTTCTCTCAAGAACAACAAAAAATACAGAGAAAATGCAGCACCAAAGAACCTAATGTGTTTCAGGCTGTATTTGGAGGATCCTTTAACAATTATCCTGACATAGTTGATTTTTAATTGCCTTGGACATGAGTCCAAGTCTTCATTTATTACTTATACACAAAAAGATAAAGAGACCCAGAGTCTCAGGCTGGCAGGAGACATTCCAGGTTTATCTCCAACAATATGCTCCATAAAGATACAGGAAATAAAATAGCAGTCAGGGGTTCTTGATGTGTGTAAATGGCCCTAACATCAAGGCTCGTGAAGTATGATAACGATGTTAACCATCTGTGTGTTCTGGTGCAATGGCTGAGTGCTTTCAAAGTTTTTTCACATGTGCTCGTAAACACTCCATTGGGCATTAAAAAAAAAAAAAAAAACAATAGAAAAGGTTGAGAGAGAGAGCACTTCAGCTAAATGCTGTTTAGGAAGATTGACAGGGAAAAGAGCCAAGCAGAAGGAGAGCTATTCAAGCTAAAGAGCTGTCAAAGTAAAGAGCTAAAGCACAAACTCGGATTTAAATTACCCACTAGACGTTGAAGGGATAAAGCACTCTGGGGTGTGCTGTTACTGGAAAATAATCAATGATCGGGTGGTGTGATGAAGCAGAGTCACTCATACCAACCTGCGTGTCCTGAAACTTGTTATAGCGAGGATCAACAGTCGTTCTATCACCAGCCTCTTTTTTCCTCTTACTTGAAGATAATAAAACCAAATACATTTTTCTTAAAAAAAACCAAAAAAACGCTTTTATTATTAGGCTAGATTAGATAATTTGGCTAAATCTGGAATAAGATTCTGGTGTCAATTGCAATTATTTTGGAATAAAATTTCTGTAAGTTAAACCAAGAAAGAAATATTGCACTCTGTCTGGTTTTATTGAAGTGACATATTTATTCAGCTAAGCAGCGCTGAGAGAAACACAGCTTGTTTTTGTGTATTTGCAACAATTTATTTAATCCCTTAACTTCATTTGGATCTTTGGATGGAAACTCGGATATAAATGCTCGCTGTCACGAATAAAGCTGGTTTATTTGCATGCATTGAAGTTTATGAAGACAGTGTGATTGTCAGTTTCCTCTTATGGGATGTGAAATAGAAATGTAT
>CM040991.1:20762147-20815324 GCA_022985145.1 Pangasius djambal
TTTAGCTCGTGACAAGGTGACAGGCCCGGATTGTAATTCCACTCTCATTTCCTGCACTATGCAGACCGACACTGTCACTCGCCACTGAAGAGAGAATGGCTCTGTCAATCACGCCTCCATTACCCAGAGTTCTCCTCTCACAGGCGTACATACATTCGCACAAGCTTTTTTAAGCGCTGTGTCATTGCAGAGCAGGCCGCCTGCTTAGCTTTATGAAGACAATGTGATATCCAGCTCTCACTGATGGAGCGTCGAGCACTGCGCTGTGTCTATAATGTACTGATTTGTGGAGCAGAGCTGCGTATTAAACACTCACTGCTGAGATTTAAAGAGCTCTCTCTCTCTCTCACACACACACACACACACACACACACACACACACACACACATCAGATCAGGATGTCAAGATCAAAGTCTGTGTGAGAGAACCTTGTCACAGGCTCACATGACAATTCCACACCACACCACCAGAGGTTGCCATTACTGGAATAATAGCCCACTTCCTGTTTACCTAGGTCACCAGAAGGCAATCACTTCTTGGTTAGAGACAGTATCAAAACTCTAGTTTTTCACAAACACTTCATGAAATCTTGCATTCATTCTTTTTTTCACATCTCGGCTCTATCGCTATTAGTATTTTTAGATGTGTAATTTCTGATGTTTACTGTATTGCTTTAATTTTTGACTTGGACTATTCTATCTATTAAACTTTTTCTACTTTTTCAATAAACCAATAAACTGAATTCTAATATTATTCAAATAAGTCTTGTAGTCCCAATATAACCACAGGAATGGAGCAGGGGATTAAAAGTGCAGTAGTGGATTTATTCTTTTTTTTATTAGTACTGAAAAAACCTGTTTGGAAAACTGCTTTCCGGCCCAGAATGCTTGTTTGTGTTTGGATGGGCCTCTTGTAAGTTATTTTATAGACACTCCAGGACCCCTTCACTCCTCCCTCATCTGAGTCTGAAATTTAGAGTGTAACTTGGCTTTCAAGCAGTTTAATGACCGAGTGCGACTGACAGTGATGCCATGACAGTCAAAGATAGTTAGCATGCTAACTCTAGATGAACTCTATGAGCCTGGGGTGGAGCTTTGTGTACACAGGCGGGGATTTTAACCATTAGAGGCCTAATCTTGCCAAATTTTCACATATCGTACCTAAAGCACCTGATGATATTATAGCAAATGATCAGTTTTTTTCTATGCCAGAAAAAAGCTTGTCTGTGATGGAAGCGCCATCCTGCTTTCCTCTCTGAGTTTCTGAAAACAATTGCAAGTGACAGTTTGTAATAAGTTTTGTGACACTTTGCAAAAACAGCATGACTGACAATTTTTTTTTTTAAGAACAAACCCTTTGAAACACAAGTCATATTTCTGTAAAATGAAATCCTCTCTTACTGTGTGACCAAGTGCCTGTCATTGTGAAGGGACAGGAATGAGTTTGTCAAAGATTCCAACTGTAATATCCTCTCTTTTCTCAATGGACCTTTTATCTCTCTCTCACACACACACACACACACACACGCACTCTCTCTCACACACCGAGACACACATCGAGCTCTGCAGGGAACGATCAATCAATCGTTCAAAGTCAGCTTTGTCCACTTTAATTCATTAAAACTCCTCTGTCAATGCCTTCTAGGCAATTCCACTAATGTGATAAGCCACAAAATAGCTTCTACACACACACACACACACACACACTGCATGCATACCTATACAATACCATACACAGCCTGTCAGCTGTGTGTGTATCACTCGACTCATGTGTTCTCAAGTGTTTTTTTTCTTGTTGTATTATGGATTACAATTAGAACTTATTACATATCGAGTACCAGTGTATAAAGGTTTGTATTCAGAATTAGTTCAGCACTCACAGTCACAGTCACAGGCACGCGTGACAATACCCCTCCACACCACCAGAGGTCCTCGTCACCCGAATACTAACCCACTTTCATTTCATTTAAGTGAACTGAAGTGACATGTGGCCAAGTATGGTGACCCATACTCGGAATTTGTGCTCTGCATTTAATCCATCCAAGTGCACACACACAGTAGTGAACACACACACACGCACCGTGAACACACACCCGGTGCAGTGGGCAGCCTTTTTTGCTGCGGCGCCCGGGGAGCAGTTGGGGGTACGGTGCCTTGCTCAAGGGTCTCACATCAGTCGTGGTATTGAGGGTGGAAGAGAGCGCTGGTCATTCACTCCCCCCACCTACAATCCCTGCCGGACCTGAGACTCGAACCCACGACCTTCAGGTTTACCTTCGGGTTACAAGTCCGACTCTCTAACCATTAGGCGTGCACTATAAAAAAATCCAGAGATTCTAGAGCACTTTACGAAGTCTTGCCTTCGTCATCATACTGCATTTGCATATTTAAAAAAAATATATTATTTATTTTTTGACTGTTCTATTTGTGATTTTTTGTGAGTTCCACTGGATTTGTATGCCTGGTTGTTTTGACTTATTGGTTTTTGACTACAAATGTAGCTTTACATTTATAACTAAATAAAAAAAAAGCTATGCACTTGGATCCTACTTGTCCCTGTCTCAATGTTACAATAGTGAGGACTTAGAAATTACGCACATTGGTATTCCAACCTTAGACATAACTACAGATTTTCAAACTGTTGTGCTTACGCTGCATTCGGCTAAAAGGCGTGATTCTTAAGTTCTGTCCTCCAACTAGGAAAAACTGAACCTCAACTCAGAATTCCTACTGAGGAAACTGGGAAGGTCTCCTCATCTCCGAGCTCAGCATGTGATGTCAAAACAAAATGGCTGCTCACAGACTCAACAGTAAACAAATTAGCGCTTCTTACCTTTAAATGAGTTATACTGTACTGTACTGTACTGTCATTTGCTTTAGATCAGTCATATTCAATCAGAGACATATTCGCTTGTAAATCTATAACACTGACTGTACAGTTCACTGTTTTGAGGAGATTAATATAGATAGTAGGCTAGTTTTTTTGCTAACAAAAGACAAACATGAATGTGTCCCCATTCATGTGACGCATCTCTCAGGTAAGTTGAATTCAGCATTATTCCTCAAACCCTGGCCATGTTTTCTTTTTTTAATTTTTAAAATGTGAATAAAGAGCCTAGAAAAAAATCTAAGCATAAGTCAACTCTGAATACGCAGAACTTTCCCTACATAAATACTGACTTAACTAAAGTAGCAGACTCCGAATATGGCCCAAATGGTTTTATGGGATTATGTCTTATTACACAAATGAGGACTTGTAATCCTCACAGCCTACACTTATAGCAGTTTATAATTTGTATGGTCCATTTATTTGTAAGGTACTTAGCATGTTCATTAGCTGCACAATAGCTGTCATGACAACTATGATAATGCAATGATCATTTTATTTACATCTTGATAAATTCATTTCTAAATGAATCTGGAATGTATACAGAACGAAGGAGTTAAGCAAGGAATAAAATGCTCCATGTTGTGGCCTTAGGGAAAAATAATCAACGACAGGGTGGTGTGATGAAGTTGATTATTTTCCTATAAGAGATAGTAGCAACGTGTTATAATTCCTGTTATATCACAATTTGCAAACAATAATGCATTTTTATTTATTAAAAAATGATGTCATATTTTTTATCTGTTTATAGTTACATTTATCCCAGGTCTCGAATGATGCCTAGTTAAGAACAGTAGATTAAATGCCTAATTGAGAAACCTCCTCAATGACGGTGAATATTTCTAAATGTTTTCACCAGTGATATGTTCAAAATGGTGATATCTGCTATCTGATCATTCACACGTCTCTATGTGGAACTGTAGAACTCATAATGAATGTGAACTGCCTGAAAGAACAAAGCAAATCCTAAAACCCGGGCCACACCGGATTTCATCATGGTCAGAGCTGAGGTGAGGTGTGAGACCTGTCACCAGCTCGGAGCTAAAAAAGCAAATGGGGAATAGTGAGGGAGAATAAAACATGTGTGACAGAAATTCACTTGAGGTACACACGCAATCCATTTCCACAGCACTCGGCGTAAAAGGTCAGCGTATTAGCACTTCGAGTGTGCTGCTTCATTTCCGAAGAGCTCGCAGCTGACTGATGAAGCGGAGCCGAAAGAAATAATTGGATGCTTATTGAGATATGTCCACATTTAATATATAAGAGGAAATGTCGCTACTAATATGGCTTTTTTCTCTTCTGGCTAGATGATGTAGGGCCGCATGAGTAGTTCTCACATCACTTTGCGTTTCTGTAGGTAAAAAATAAAGCCACTGTTAATATCTGCATTTATACCACAGCGCTGCTGAATTCTCAAATCTGATTGGTCAGAAGGTGTTGATTGATTTTTCTATAACTTGGGTGCAGTTGCATATCACACGTTTATATTAATGCACTTGCTCTAATACATTATCTTTTCTACTGATCACACAGAAACATAATTGTTGATAAGTTTTCTGTGAGGAAAAACACGTGTGCTGTCTGGAAGAGAGTCAGTGCTGTCAGAGTCAGTGCTTTGTAAAAGTCAGGGGTACAGCTGTAAGTTTTCTGACATGAGAAGTCTTCAAGACAGAGGAGTTCAAGGGGTCCCTGGGTGCAAAAAGCCTCTGAGATCCCAGTGAGTGCGTCATGTGTGTTTGTGTGTGTGTGTGTGTGTGTATGTATGTGTGTATAGTTCATGGTGACTGTGACACACATTTTCTTGCTGTTGAAGGAATCCTTATGTCCATAATTAGGCAACATGCTGTATCGTCCTCTCTCTCTCTCTCTCTCTCTCTCACACACACACACACGCACGCACACACACAAACATGCGCTGAGGACAGAGAGCGAGAAGGAGTGAAGGCTCCTCCTCTTCCTCCTCCTCGTTTCTCTGGACAGGAATGTCATTAGGATTCTGCACAGGTCTTTTCTCCCCCTGACTGCCTCTGACTTTCTGTTTATAGTTTCACCACAACACTAATTTAATCTGTTACCTATAGATAGGCCTGCCAAACCGTGTGTGTGTGTGTGTGTGTGTGTGTGTATGTGTGTCCGTGTCTACATGCGAGTATGTATGAACCATGTATTCATTTATATGTTCAATTTGTCTGTTCAAACATCTATTTCATGAGTGAGTGCACTGCTGTGTGTGGGCGTGTGTGTGTGTGTGTGTGTGTGTGTGTGTGTCCTTTGGGATAAAGTAGTGGTATTCAGATGCCCTTATTAAAATGCAAGTCCTGAACCCTGTGGAAAGAGAGAGTGTGTGTGAAAGAGAAACAGAGACTCAAAGACAGTGTGAAAGAGTCAGAAAGAGAGAGAGAGAGAGAGAGAGAGAGAGAGAGAGAGAGAGAGAGAGACAGAGAATGAGAGACAGCAGCGTGAAAGATGGTGAGAGAGCAAGAGACATTCAAAGACAAAGAGAGAGAGAGACAGACAGACAGGGTAAGAAAGAGAGAGGGATTGTCAAAGACGGTGTGAGAGAGAGAAAGAGAGAATGTGAGATAGCAGCATGCAAGACAGGGAGCAATAGACATTCCAAGGGTGTGTGTGTGTGTGTGTGAGAGAGAGAGAGAGAGAGAGAGAGAGAGAGAGAGAGAGAGAGAGAGAGAATGAGAGGAATGAAATACATCCCAACTGTTTGTAATTTAAATTCATTCCAGTCCATTTAAATTCAGTTTTTATTAAATGAGTTTTAAAGCTCAGAACCTGAAGCAGCGACGTATCAGCCCTGAGCACAGACTCACTCGGGGGCTTCACCTCCGTTCCCACTGACGAGCTCACACCCCTCACATGATATAAGCCCTGTCAAATTTAATTGCTATTTCACTAAAACATACTGCAAAATGAGTCCAGGTCTCAGGAAATCAGTAAATCATTCTGAAGGCATGTTATGTGCACTGCGTAGGTCACCTTATTTTAGTTCATTAGTATTCTCAGTAAACAGTCTATTCTACGATTTAACATTAAACACACATTTACATAACTGTCTATTTAGACATAATTAACTGCCAAGGCAAATATGACTGAAAATAACGAGATGTGAAATCAGTTAATTGATTAGTCACTGTGCTAAATTGAAGACAGTTCATTTGTTATAAAGCAGTTACTTAACTAGCAGGCTAAATAACATGGATTTTGCTAACATTTTCCTTAGTAATTTATGCATTGATAATAAATTCTCAGCTAGGTCTCCACGGTCACATAACAACTACCAACAGTGTGAAGGTGAAAGCTAATGCGAAGCCTCTGAAACTGCAATATGGCAAAACAATTCCTTCATGATGTCCCTGAACTCGCTGAAAGGCATAATGAAAACATGTCCATGTTCCTGTAAACACGGCTTTAAAAACCTGCTCTGAATGGTGCTGTGCTCGTCTCCATGCTCTGGGATTCCATCAAACGCTCAGTGACTGATCAGTGTCTTAGCAACAAAATCAAAAGGAGAAGAACAATAAGAGATTACATGACGTGGGCGAAGTCTCTCGGCGCTCAGACAGGTGAATTACGATGGTCCGTCAGCAACCCTAAAGCACAAACCTGAAGAACACAATAAAACATCTTCACCCACATATTTTCAGCTCCAGCGGCACCAGAGCAGCACAAGAGGCTTTCCTTCATCGCTGCAGGTGTTTATTACGACCTTCACGTTCTTCGTAGGAGCGATCATCATTTACTTGTAGCACGGTGAGAGATCATTACTGGCTGGAAGCGTTATTCTTACACGCTGTTTCTTTTGTAATCTGGTGTGCTGTGGGTGCTGGAGATCTGGAATACGCTAAATTCATCATAACCAAATTCAGAAAAGTAAACATAATAAAACAGCAGTGAGTCCAATTGGAAGTGGGACTTACTTGTCTTGCAGATGTTCCATGGCATTAAATGTAACTATAGGTGGATAAAAAACACTAACAAGTCATTCATTGATACAAAATGTAAACATTGTAATCATTGGCTAATTGCTGTGGTGTAAGAAGTAAAAGCACATGCTGTTTATTGGAAAATGATCAAGGTTAGGGTGATAACCCAAACTATGCCCCATTGTTGATTATTTTCCTGTAATAAGCCGCCCTCAAGTGTTTTATTCTTACATAATTGTCACGGTTATATGCTGAACTCTGCTACAGTGTTGTAAGCAGGTCTATTTTGTCAATGCTGCTATTACCAAGTGCTAAGAGAGATGCCATTCATTTTTAACATACCAGACATCCCCTGAGCTGCAAAGCCACACTATTTTAGATTTGGTGTTTCCACAAAGATACACAACCTTATAAAAAAAAAAAAAAAAAAACCCACAATATCTATGTCACTTGACTCGACTTGAGTATTGACTCAATTTGACACAATGGCTGAAAGCGGCTCTTTATATAAGCTAATGCCTGCCTTTCTAAATGATCATGTAGGTTTACGTATGGCTATCGTAGAGGTCTTGTAGCCTTATTAATACATGCTAGTGTAAAGGACATGTTACTGTCCAGAAAATGTCCAGGAAATGTGAACATTTTCTCCCATCTGAGCTGTGGATCTCTCATTTCATACTTTTCGAGAACTTTGTAAGCTCCTCGGTTTTCATGAAGCTGTTTGTTTCAGTATGTTCTCGAACAAACTCTGGGTTCTTTCAGGAACAGACGTACTTATATCCATATCACGTGACACTGAATACTTGAGTAATCCATTGTACTGTCCTTTTACCAGGCTGTGCTACTTTGTCTTTGCTTTTTTTGTGTTCTCTTTTCATGAACATATAATTGTGCTAAAATCATAAAAAAGCAAAATGGCTGCTTTTGTCCTATTATGATTCACTTATAATCGACATGACCAAAGGAACACAATTCCGAGCTCAAAGTCCCTGCATTTGCACCTGAAGTCTAATTTGCCAGGAGAATGGAAAAAAAAAAGAGTTTATTAGAGGGAAAATAGAAAAAGAGGGACTACGCTTTTGTTGCTTGGTTTCCTGAAGACACATTACATGAGATGAATTACTCAGAAACACAACATAATAAGAAGCAATTAGCTTCTCCGACTCCAGCAGTAATTAAGAGGCAAAAAAATAAAAAATAAAAAAAAAAACATGGGGGAGTGTGTGGATTTTTCCAGAATCATAACTATGCCGTGATGGAGATTATGGTAATGAAAGAGTCCTCCATGTGTGAAATGCAGAGAATTAAAAGGTACAGCAGTGCACACTCTGTTTCGGAGTAATCCACTAACATGGGACACGCATCCCGATATTTCATCAACCCAGATATTGATCAGCTGCAGAGGAGGAAAGAGAATATGATTTAGAAAAGCAGTGAGAACAAATAGAGCTGATAGTTTATGACTATTCTGAGCAAGCAACTATTCTGACCTCGGGTGTAACTCTGGACTTTTTTCAGCATTTTTCAGAAGTTACATGAGAGTCCTGGACGTGTGGTTGTATTTTGCGTAATACAGAGGCGTGTCTCAGTTAAGGGAGAATTAAAAGCAAGATATAGTATTATTAAGATATTATGTGTATCATATCTGTACACATTATGATTTCATGATCATGATTTAATATAGTGGTGCTATTGAGGTTTGCACATAAGCAAATGTCAGTGCTTAGTATAAAATTAAAAACGCAAAAGAACATGGTGTACTGGATCAAGTGCTATTCTATAAGCTGCTAGTTTGCAATAATTAATGTGATAATTACAACAACTAGGATTACCCATGCATTTTTTTTCCCCTCAAAAATCATCGTATTAGTCTTTTTTATTTATTTCTTTATGTATATATTTTTTATTTCGTCTTACTTGTGTTACATTGTACTGCATCTGAGAGTAAAGCAAAAAAAAAAAAAAAGAAAAAGCTATTTCCTTCGTCAGTCCACATTTTCAATCGCTGATTTTTTTATTTTCTCTTTGATGGCAGTGGAGTAAACCCAAATGGCCCTTTTTTTTTTGCCCAGGAGTATACACAGAGGTGATTTGCATAATCTGAATGAGCAGCTCAGAAAATTTGACTTAAGTATTTGCATAAATGAAATCAGATTATGTGCAAATTTACCATAAATACTGGATGACAAAAGTTCTGGACTTAAGTCACCAACTCTGAATATAGCTCCAATCGCTCAAGTCATCAAGTGCATACGAAGTCAAACTGTAGAACTACTGGTTTCACGATGCCTAAATTAGTATTTATCCTAATATCCTACTTTTGTTAGTACGTTTAAATATGCTTCATTACATTATTCAGGTTTTGATTACTTAATAGCATTAAGCTCAATACAGCCATGCATACACTCCTGGGCAAAAAATAAGACCCAAATGGCAAAATATTAAGCTTTTAAAGGTCTTAACAACAAATCATTGGTCAGAAAATGAGCAAGAGTTAAACAAATGCACTCCTGAGAGCTCCTGTGCCACCATTTGCTCATTTACTTCTGCTGCAGTGAACTGTTTGGGTAAAAGCTAGAACCGGGGAAGTTCACTTCTATAGTCTTCTTGCATGCAAAGTTAAAATCATGATAATGGTTGATGTAAAATTCTAACTAATACATGAACACATGTCTGGGTGCACGAAATATTCCAAAAATATCTTCTGGTTTTTTTTTTTTTTTTCTTCCTTAAAAGATTAGTCATTATTTGGTTATCTGCTGCACCTGATGCAGCCCATCAAGGGCCTGATAACAAGCTCATAAATGGAACCAGGATTGATAGAGAAGGGAGAGATCTACAGTATTTGTTTACTCTTTGCTAATTTCCTGACCAATGGTTTGTTGTTACTACCATTAAAAGCTTAATATTTTGCTGTTTTGGGCTTGGCCCATTTTGTTTGCCCAGGAATGTACAGCATGTGATTATGTTTTGTAATAATGAGAATTAAAGCACTCAGTCTGAGGTCACTGGGTGTGTTTCCTATTGAGTCTGCTCCTTGCAAAATAAAACAGGGTGATTAGCTTAGCAAATGGTCTACTTTCAGCTAAATTCCACAATGCAGAACAAGCAGCAGCCCTTAATCTTGGATTCTGTAAAAGACAAACCCCCTGAAAAAGGCAAAGCCACGGCCTCTAAGAAAACCTTTATTCAGCAGAAAACAAGGCTGTGAGATTCACTCGAGGTTAAACACCAGTGTCAGTGAATAAAAGAGGAATAATCAAAGACTGACCCTTAGAGAGACTTATATATCATCTTGGCATTAAACCTTATTATGGAACCGAAACGTTCAGATTTAAAACACAAGCACAGTACATGCTCCTCTAATTTCCTGAGTTGGAGCTTCATTCTAGCTGCAAGCTTTTCCATGAAAGTATACATTAATCCAAATGTTGATAGGGGGCACAGTAAAAAAAAATGTACAAGCACATATTGTCTGTTTAATTCCTAAATATCTGAGATCATATAGCCTAAGCTATAATTCTCCTCCAGTTTCCTTACTTTGAGGAGGTACAGTGGTGATTATTATCTATTCTATTTGTCATTATTAGAGTCTCAGATGCAATATGAATAAGTGCTATGAGTGAAATATAAATGAACTACATTTAAATTTTAAATATTGAAAGAAACGAATTTAAATTTACAGCATTTAGAAGACACAGTTATGCAGATAGGCTTACAGAAGTTCTTTCTTGTTTCTACCACTACATGTCCTCTTGGGAGTGGATACAGGTCAGGGTCTAAAAAATACCTTTGAGCTAAAACCCTGTTAAACAAGACTGAGTAGAATAATTTAGCAAGTTAGTACAGCAGAATTTCAATTAATTGCTCAAGTAAGTGCTTAGTGAACAGGTCGGTTAGGTGCAGCTTTGTACCAGGGCAGAGATGAGTCTTGATGTCTTCCTTGGTTCCTTAAGGGATAGAAGGTCAAGTCGAGTTGTGCTAGCATCTCAAAGGCACCTTAATAAGAGTCATCAGGTACACTCTCAGGAAAAAAAAGGTACTAAACTGTATCATTATTTGTTGCTGGCACGGTACCCTCATAAAGCATACACTTTTCTGTAGCTTTAATATATATCTTTTACCTATGATGTATATAGTGTACCTTTATTAGGGCAGTGGTGGCTCTGGTTAATCCTCTAAACTACTGATCAGAAGTTTAGGGGTCACTAACTATAAAGAGTGTGTGTGCTATTTTAACTTTTTTTTTTTTTTGGTCCATAACAATGGACAAATTTCTCTGTCCATCTACCTGGGCTAGTTCCGTGACAATATCAAGTGATTCTGACTGAGTAAAACAGCAACGACAGAAAAAAAAAATTGCTGAAACAAAGTATTAAATTTTAAACCTGGAAAAAAAATTAGAACAGTCACAGCTTGAGGTCACGGAAAATTCCTAAACCCGATTTGGGATCTTGTCGAAAAAAATTAGGAAAACCTGCTTTAAAGGTGCTTATGGTCTACTTATGTACTGTAATTTTTCTTTTCTTCAAATATAAAGCACTATATCCACAGTTCCTGGCAAAAAATACAGTACATACAGTATTGAGGGTACAAAAAAAATAAGAGTACCACTAGAATGACAAGAAACAGTCCAGCATTTTCTGAGAGTGTAGGTGGGGTCCATTTGTAGGTGAGCATGAGTGTTTTAAATCCGATGTGGGATGCTGCAGGAAGCCAGTAGAAAGCGATGTGGGTGAACTTGGCAAGACTGAAAACTAGTCATGCAGCTGCATTATGGATCAGTGGCAGGAGTCCAATCTTGAGATGACAGAGAACTGAATAAGGACTTTAGTGGCCTCCATGGGGTAACATAAAACTGATACTTTTAACAGTACTCTCATCACTAGAAAAACTTATAGCGGCTGTTAGAAACAGAAGCAAATCATAGCCAGACACTCCTTGGCCCTCCTTCCTGACATATGTGGGAGCTCTCCTAATAACAATCACATCAGAAGTCTGCATGGAGTAGATGTGGATTCCTTTCGATGTCACCTGACATGACTGTCCCTCCAGGAAAGAAATGAATATCACCATGCTAGGCTTGAACAGGAGTTTGAACAGGTGACTCTTGTGAAGGTGTTGAAGGCTGTTGAGAGATCAAGAAGGATCAGAGCCGAAGAGAGTTGGATGATCCAGGGGCGTGTGGGGTGTGCAGATTTCAAGCCAGACTGATTAGGATCCTGAGGGCTGTTTTGGGTAAGAAATACAGAAAGCAATTCGGGAGCTTAAGAAAGAGAAGCGAGAAGTGATACAGGTCAGCAGCTGCTAATTTAATTCCTGAGGTGCGTAGTGCTTGCTTTTTCAGGATGGGAATAACTCTTGCTTGTCTTGAAGGCAGTCAGTACATGTCCAGATGTTATGGAGTCATTTACGATGGAAAGTATGGAGTCATTTACGATGGGAAGGGTTGGTTTAA
Organism: Pangasius djambal; assembly: GCA_022985145.1. NCBI lineage: Eukaryota > Metazoa > Chordata > Actinopteri > Siluriformes > Pangasiidae > Pangasius > Pangasius djambal. Next base: position 20,774,434 of record CM040991.1, read on the forward strand.
AGGGACGGAGTCTTGCAAAATAATCTGGAGCATTGTGGAAGGGATGGGATCCAGCTCTCAGATGAACTGCTAGAGGAAATTAGATCCAGAATCTATTCAGTAGAAAGACTTCACTGGGACTGCACCACTTTTATTGGGATTGATGGACACCAAGGCCATTCTTCAATCATTGGGCCTTAGATTTAAGCAGGCCATGCTCCAGACCTCTTTTAGCTGAACCGATAGCACAAGAAGTCACAAGTCCTTACCTGGAACTGTCTTTTATTTAATACACACTGTTTTAAATCAGTGCTGCAGCACTGCAAATATTACAACAAGTGCACAGTGAATCAGTGGGGACACAACTTTCCTCTCACTGTTGCACCCATTCCTCTTCCAGGTGATTTATATCTCTCAGAGGAGAAGAGCAGAGTGACTCTAAAGTCCACCTCCATATTTCTGACCCTCCTTCACACAGTCTCTCTCTCTCTCTCTCTCTTTCCCCGACTCCTGCACTCTCAATCCTGAACTTTCCATAGTGACAAGCTCTCCATCACACTTCAAGGAGAAGCACAAAACACGACTGAGAGACGAGTTGGGACACTCGAGGGTTCTTATCTCTGTAATACGGAGTTCGAGATTATAGACGAGAGAGAAAGAAGGCCAGCTATCTGCATTTCTCGTTGCCTGGTGACGGATTTCATCCAGCTAATAATTTACTGGCCTTGTACAAGTTGAGCTAAATTTTATTGCCTGGAGTGGAAAGAAAACTATAGTGTTTCCATGAATAGTGCACTTCAAGTGCTCTCTCGCTCTCTCTCTCTCTTTCTCTTGCTCATCCTGCATGCCTGTGTTTAACTCCAGCTCATCTCTAAAGTGGTGCATTACAGTTAAAGCCAAATTCAATACACCAAATGTGCAATAAAAATCAAACAAACCAAAAATATGGCATTAAAAGCATCTTGGTCATCTTTTAAAATTTAGATCAATCCCAGAAGGTTCCATTTCCTGATGTGAGGGGGCACCTAATGAACCAAAAAATGCAGCAAGTGAACCATTTATGGGAACATAATTTTGGCTAATCAGATTAACTCAATTCCCACCAAACGAATAAATAAAACAAATAAACAAACAAAATTCCCACAATGCCCTTCACAGGCTGCTGGATGGAACCAGATCAGGAAAACATTTACAAGTGGTTCGTGCCAGTGCATAAAACAGCTCCATGAGACAACGCCTGCGAGTTCATCACTAATTACAAGCTTTCAAAGATTCATGAGCTATTATAGAACAGCCTCGCCATCCTTCAGAAGTCTGCTCCTTTCTTTTTCTGTTCTTATTTTCTTTATGCATTTATTAATGGTAGGGTTAAAGTTAGAGAGAGAGAACAGAAATGAAAGAGATTCGCTACAAGGTACGCCTACAAGGTGACCAACAAAGCTGAGGTGTATAAAAAGTAAGGAATACAATACTTAGAATCATGCTGTGATAGGAAACTGATCAATGATGGGATAGTGTAATGAAGCTGAGTTACTGTAACCATCCCAGAGTTATTATTTTTCTATAATCATACATCTCACGTGCTTCACTCCACTTATATCACAGCAGTTTGCCAATGAGTATGATTAGTTCAACAGCTAGTTGAAATACAGACATGCTGGAGTGGAGGCATTAAGACATTAGTTCTGGTCTTGGTGTGAGCGGAGTGGAGGAATTAATAGAGCTAGCAAGTTAAATTCTCTGTTCTGTAACTTTATCAGCCACTCAACCTTTGAGACCATTCATTTCCTACAAAGTTCAACAAATCACAACTGCCATAATGCTATTAACTCATACAGGCAAGTGCCACAGCGTATAATTCATCTGATCAGAGCTGACTCTGGAAAAAGCTGGCTGCAGGACGGGGGTGGGGTGGGGTGGGGTGGGGTGGGGGTGGGGGGGGCAGAGAGGAAAAAAAATGAATGGACAGGTGAAGGACGAGGAGGAGGAGAGATGGAGTGTCAGAGATGAATGAGGCAGAGGAAAGGTGAACAGGGAGGTGACAGAGAGCAGCAGAGGGATGTAAGAAGGATAGGTGGAGGGGGGAAAAAATATACAGATGGAAAAACAAGCCGAGATGGATGAGTGAACTGGGAGAGGAAACCAGATGGGACAGATTTGACCGAGCCAGACAGAGAGAAAAAGATGGGGATTGAGAGGATTGAGGGTTGTTAAGGAGCTGCAGTGAGCAGTAGGGAGAAACGGTGATGAGGACAGGCCGAGAGGAAGCCAGGCCCTCTCGGGAATGGTCTTTAAATTACGCTCCAATGTAGACAGCTCGTCAATTGTAGGTCCAGGGCTCGAGCTCCAGAGCCGTGCTGCGCTTGTTTCATTAGGACTCTCATGTCAGCACCTGCCCCCTAAATCTCGGCACCCTTTAGTATTTATTTATTTGTTTGTTTGTTTGTTTATTTATTTAGTTACATCCTGTCATGTGCTGTCAGCTGCAGGCCCAGAAATGTTCACAAAGCACTAGCTCAGCCAATGAACTGAAACAAGAAGTTACAACCTAATGGGCATCATGCAATTCAAGAGTTTATTACTTTTACATGAAACGAATAGTGGCGTAGATGATGTTTTGAGCCAGCTATAATATGTCAGAGTGGGGACAAGGGATTAAAAGAATATGATGCTCTTGTCCTTGAACATTTCTGTCTTTGCTTAGAAGCATTTGGACCTACTCATTATTATTATTATTATTATTATTATTACTACTACTCATTATTTCCTGTTCAAAAACCAGAAAAAGAGGTATAAAATAAAACAAAGACTTGACTCGGCCCACACAGCTAGTAGGTAGTAATGGATTTAACACATGCATAGTAACCAAACTAAACACCCAAGCCCAAGCTGTTTAAATAGACGAATGATGAGGAAACAGGTAACAGGTGCTGAGTAATTAAGGAGCTAGAGAACAGGTTGAATGTGGAAGGCCAAAAGGGACAAATGGGAGGCAGGAAGTAGAGCAGTAGAGCATGGCGCAGAGCAACTTTTCCTACATCTCATGGGCCTGATACCTTACAGTGGGAAAGAGATTGTACAGAATGAACGAATGAAGTCACCGGAACATGTTTTGTATTTATGACCTTATTTCAGTACAGAGACAGAGAGCGTGCGATTGTGATAATGGTGTGATAACGGTGGCTATATGTCAGGGCTATCTTAACCCCTTCATGCACAATGTCCACGCTTATGGATAGTCAGTATTAGGCTGATTTTCTTTATTGATGTCTAGACTATTTGTCGTTTTCATTGTAGCATATCGCTGGTGTATCTTTGCAAACTTTCCACACAAAATCCCAAATTAAGTTAAGAAAATAATTTTGTTTCAGACTCCAGTGAAAATCAATGAATTATCGTTTATTTTATTTTATTTTATTTTATTTTTTTAGATTTGTATTTACTCGGCTGCGTCATGCAACTGATGAAATATGAAACACAACATGAAATATTTCCCTGCACATTAATAGACATAAGCACAATTGAAGATGCTTTATTGCTATTTTTTATATTTATTATTATATATTTTTGTAATAATTTCAAGAATAAATGTTTTAATCTTTTTTTTACTATCTTTTTTGTACTTCACTTGAAGAATCCATTTACTTTTTGTGATATTCAGAAAAAAATACAAAATTCTTATGACATATAATTTTAAATAAAAACTATCCTAAAGATCAGGATATGTTTGGAAATAATTTATGTGTGAAAGGCTTAACATGATCTTCATTCCACAATCATCTGTCATTATGGACACATCAACATGTATCTGTTGCTATTCAGAGTTACGCATGCAGTGAGGATTTAATACCAAAGGCATGCGCGTTGGTATGCAGACCTCAGACGTAAACTCAGGTGTAACTCTGGACTTAACCGCTACACAGAATTTGCCTAAAACGGAAGCAGTGTGTTCTGCTGCAGTGAGTTCTTTCATTTCTAAATCTGGGAATTGTCCTACTTTCAGAGGTGAAAACAGTCTGCTGGGAAATGAAGGATGTCTTAGTTCAATGACTCTTATTGTGCAAGACTTTCTCTCTCTCTCTCTCTCTCTCTCTCTCTCTCTCTCTCACACACACACACTCTCTCACTCTCTCTCATTTAATTTGTTGTGTATTGACAAAGCATTCATTTGATTTAAGCTGGAAAAGGAAAGTGGTGGAAAGAAAATCCTGCCATTATGTAAAATCAATAACAAACACTATGCCTTTACCTGAAGATTCAGCGCCATCCATCAAATGAGTGTTTTCCTGTTTTACGCAGCACATTGTATTTCCTGCAGAACACACACACCATTTATTCTGTGCTCCTGTACAAGGTGCATTTTCCCAAACGCTTAATGAGTTGCTAGAATGAATTCTCAGAGTCTACATTTTTACTCGGCTACATGTGTAATCATCGAGATCAGGGCATGTGAGTGTATCCTTTCATTTAGCACAATATTTGCTATTAATTAAAACGAGGCAGTTGTTTACGGCCTAAGGCTATGCACAGACAGATCGACCATTTGGACCGTGCCATTTCATTTACATTTACATTTACATTTACGGCATTTGGCAGACGCCCTTATCCAGAGCGACTTAAAATAGTGCTTCAATTTCTTTCACCATAACTGTATAATTCATTTTATTTGTCTTATTTTAGCGGTTTGTGTTCACTTGTGTGTATGGCTTTGTTTTTCTTTATTTTTATATTTTTTAATTAATGCCAATAATAAAAAAAAAATGACTAAATGTTCTGTTTGGTGCTCTTAGTCCCTGATCTAGCCAACTAGCATGAGGATGTGTTGGGTTAGGGTTAGGGTTAGACAGAAACTCCAAAGCTCTTCTGTTAGTCGCTTCGGACTAGGGCGTCTGCTAAACACTGTAAATGTAATAAAAATAAGCAATTTAAACTCGAGAGTATATTCCAGATAAAAAAGTGCAGTAATCCATGCAAATTATATGATTCTGAAGTCGATCAAGTCGAGGTAAATTTACACACACTCAGGAGCACCAGTAGGATACGGACATTTTTTCCCAGTTTACAAGATTTTCGCCAAATGTCGTGTGTAAACACTCATACAAATGATTTACCAATAAATCCATTCATATCCAGCTTGATAAATCAGGCCCATTATGTGTAAATTTTGTCTAATTCAATTCCGAAACCCAAACAAAACAAAACCTGGCTGAATTCTTTAGTCAACAGGTGCAATGTCTGAGACCGTGGAGTCAGATGAGCATCCCTGACCCAAGTTATCACGTATCTGAAGTTTTAAATGCTTCAGACGAAGCGGTTTGGTACTGATCTGCAAATTATATTGCGAGCCACAACATGTAGACATATCAGCATTTCACGGCCCATGCGGAAACATTCGCGGCTGCTAACACCAACAGCATTTGGCTAGGTTAGCTAGCCAGCTAACCGTTATTTTCTTTATATACTGTTGATAATGGAGGTGTTGTTCACTTCGGCATAGCTCACTTGATGAACTAACGTAAGAGCATTTTTGGATTAGCCGAAGCTTATTTGAATAATTTTCTTGATTACTACTCTTGCTTTCGCTCAGGTAAATTATTACTACAGTAGCACTACTTTTACTCAAGCGTGTTTCATGCTTCAATGCTAACCATTATGTGGCTATGGTTATTAATGTTATTTTCTATGCTTATTGTTATTATTTATACTTCTCGACTTGCTATAATTTCTGAGCATGTTTGACGTTGATTTGAAATATTTACCCTCAAATGTTTTTCAGGCTGTTAAAAGATTACGCTCAAATTTCCACACACTCCCACTGGACGTGAGTTTGGGCATAGAGATACGACAAAGGTAAAGTTAATAAATAAGGAAAATATTTGGTGGAAATTTGCATATATACGCTGAGATCTGACCATACACGATTCAAATATTTAACTTTTTTTTTCTTCAAAAATAACAACCGCAACTGTTACAAATGCACAATGCAAACTGTTCTTTTTTAAAATATTAGGCATGCAAATAAATAAATTTATTTTAAAAGCCACACCGACTGATTTGAAATGAGTCTCCGTCTCCGCTACAGTGTCAGTGTTAAATTTATAAATCTCTGTCCTACCGTCTGCATCGGTTTGGACGGATTTTGGACTGCAATTATCCTGGGAGATGAATCAGACAAGGGCTTTTCTTTCCTTCTTCATTTGACTGAAAATATGTCTAAGCATTCTGTTAATTATTTTCCTGCTCCATCTCTGTTATTATTCTCTTTTTTCTTTCCATATGCTCATTACTGTGAATTGCTAGGTGAATCCTTTGACCTTTAAAAGTCAAATGAGTCCTTGTGTGTGAAATGTTATTTCAGAAGAAGGTTTTCAATCATCCTGACATAATAAGCAGAGAATGTCTTTTAAAAATTGGAGAGGTCGCAGCGACCCAGACAAGTGCGAGCTTTATAAATTGAAACCGCATGAGAGGCTATTGTAAAACTTAAAAAATATGTGTATAAAATATGAGTGTGTGAGACTGATATAAAATATGAGCGTAAGCCTATTTGCAATGAATCCTGACATCAGAGCTGAGATCCACACACTGAAGCAAACGTCTGGGGGAAAAACTCGGGGCGTGTGATATATCAGAACATTTCCACGATACCTGATATGTATCATGATAACAACCTGCCAGCAAAACAGTAGTTTTATTCAAAAATAAACCTTAAACATAATTAATTACACTTTTATTTGTAAAAATATAAATAAATAAAAATAAATTAATACTGAAAAAGGAGGGAAAAAAGAAAAAATGTAGCAAGTTAAGATTGAAAGCAGTAGAAAACTTTATCAGGTCTGTTTCCAAAGTTTACAGTTATTTTAAAAATATATCAAATTAGTTCTTGAAAAGATATCATGAGCCCTCTGATATGTCTAAAAAATGTTTCCTGACATAATTGATAACAGTATCGATATTATATATAATAATAGAGCATCGATTAAACCAACAAACGGTGGTGTTTTAAATTAAAATGCATATAAAAACTCATTTATGTAAGAGATTAAACATTCAGTGTTGTGCTGTTTTGGGAAAATAAATAAGAACGGGTTGGTGTGATGACGCGGAGTTACTGTTATCACCTCAAAGCCCGTCCAGAAGTGTTTTTTTTTTAAATTTATTACAGAAAAAAAGTCATACTTTTTTATCCATTTATAGTTGTATTTAATGTTGTGGAATCCCTGTGAACAAATTAGTTCCACTTCTCACTTATGTTAGAGCAGCTATAAACAGTCATTCTTTGTTTTTCCTCTCTTGAAAAAAAAGCTAATCAGAGAGCTTGTCACATTCCTGAGAAACAGCAAAGCATAAACTCGTCTGTCCTGAAGATGTTGCAAAACTTGAAGTTACAGCTTTAACTCTGGCTGTTACAAAGCGCTGACCCTGGAGACTCCTTCCGTAAATATTAAATAAAGCAACTCCTTACAGAAAATTGCATCATATCAACAATTATTTGAGTTGAATCTCTTTATGTGGAGCGTCCACTGTATAAGTCCCGAACGTATTCGAAGGTGTGCATTAGTGCGTTTAGTTCACTGGCTCGTTGGCCGTCCTGGGATTTAAACTCACAACATTCCAGTCAGCAGCACACAACCTCGCCTTCTGTGTCTTAGTGCTTGCGCATCAATCATATGATACTTGTATGCATGTGTGTACCTTTCTTTCTACACTTTCAGCATATTACGTATTTCTAAACTGACAGGAATGAATAGTCCTGCTGCACACATGTGCCACACTGCTTCTGTAACATTTATCCCTGAATAAAAGACACGCTGTAAACACGCTGTAGGTTTCCTCCGAGGACTTGCTCAGCTACTGTCCCCCAGCTACTGTGCTTCAGTTATGCGACTATTCACACACTACACTCTTTTAGTTAGAGGACTGGGGATTTGTATTTTATGAGTGTCTAAGCTTGGGATAATTCACACTGACATTTTATTTTATTATATATATTTTTTCTGTTAATATATTAAAAATAAATTATGTATGTAGCTTCAATCAATCAAGCATCAATCAATGCTGATATTTGTCAATCAGCGAGCCAATCGAACCTCAGCTCAGGAGAAACCCCCTTTTTTTTGGTGAGTACCAGGCTTGATGAGAGCTAGCTGATTCAGAGCTAGCATGAAGCATGGTGGCACGTAGCCTGGTTGAGACACAGCACACCCTTCCAGCTTCTCTGGCACAGAAAATCAGCTATGATTTTGTACTTTTTTTTTGGATACACAAAAAATGTCAGCATTTCTATCTGAGATACGGTGAGACAGAGATGATTTCTGTCCTTCAGCCTTCATTATCATGAGGTTCGAGCACTGAAAGAAGCCTTGGGTGGGAAAAGATGCTGCTTTGGATGCAGTCCTGTGCATTCAAACTCTCGTGTTTGCGATCCTGAGCCTGTTTAATTCTAAAACATGCTTTGGGGGTAAAGATGCATACAAAACTCAGGAAAGGAAGCTGTTCATGCTCTGAACACTAAACCTGCTTACCTTGCACTCGAGTGAAAATGGGGAAAGCTTGAAATGTTTACAGCATGTTACAACCAGATCATGAGCTCCTTCTCTGGTCCCACACACCACACAGCTGGCACAGCAAAAACTCTCCGATTAAAAAAGAGAAAATCCCACGTGTATAAATTGGCTATCTCAAAATGATGCAATCCAACACAATACCAGGCAGCCATGGGTTCTGTTACACTAACACTACTACTAATTTCATTTTGCGCCCACTGAGATGTCTGTACCATTCAGTAGGCAGAATCATGAGAGATTTCTCTAAGATTAAACATTTATTAGGCTGGTTAAATATGAGCACAGTGTCTGTATCTCAATCAGAAGGCAGTTGCCCTCAAGAAACCATGTGCATGTAACAATAAAGTTTTCTATAACAGCAGCTCTGACAGCAGGTCAGTTTGCAAAGTTTATATTAATGTGCTTGTTCTAATTAATTAGTTTCTACAGCTATACAGTACACAGTGACGGCTCCTATTAATAAATTAATCGAAAAGCATGTTATTTAAATAAAGATTGTTTAGATGTTTCTGTAAAGAGACGTTTATTTAACATTTACGGAAGGAGTCTCCAGTGTCAGAGCTTTGCCACCGTCAGAGGTAAAGCTGTAACTGTAGAATTTCCGACATCTTCAGGATAGACAAGTTAACGTTTTTTTTTTTTGTAACATGAGAGTTTACACTTTCCTTTGTAACATGACAAGCATGTTTTTGGCTTATTAACTTCACGAGAGAGAAAAGAGAGAAGAGAGTGGCTGGTGAGGGAACGACTGCTTATAGCCTCTGTAACGTAACTGAGAACAGGAACAATCTTGTTTTGCGGATGTTCCACAACATCAAATGTAACTATAAATGGATAAAAAAAGTGTGACTTGTCATTCTTTAATTATTAAAATTGCATTCGTTGCTGTCAGTTGTGTAAGAGGAGTAAAAGACCATCGGATCACTGAAAGGAGACACACGTACACACACTGGACAGGGAAAACTACACACAAATGCAGAGAAATAAAAAAGTAGGGGTCTTCGAATATGCACAGGATTCGACACATTGAAGTTTAATCAGTTAAAATGGTTCAATGTTGTATCGTGATCCTGGCATTGAGGTTGCACCTGGAGCTCCAGAAGACTTTTCTTACATTCTCTTTTTTAATGCTGTGTTTGTGGTGCTTTGTAAGCGTTAATTTGTAAGTCATAATAATGTCATTTCCCACGTCAGCAAGTTCGACATGCATAGTGGAAAAAAAACAAAAAAAAAACATGGATGCCTCCTTTTTGTTTGCTCTGTCAGAGAGTGAAAAGCTCATAAACAGCTACTTTAACCACACTTTCACAGTTACAGGCATGAATGGCTATTAGTGCTGTAGTGCAGTGAAATTCAAACATTCATGCAACATTTTGGACTGAAATGGCAGCCAGTGGACAATAATGAGTAGCTTAGCAACAAGCTAGCCAGTGGACAATAGTGAGTAGTTTAGCAACAAGCTTAGCTGCTAACATTAGTAGTAACTCTAAAGTTGATGATTACCTTCTCAAAACAGTGATTAGCATGGTCAATATTATAGATTGAACCAAGAACTGTGTCTGTATATGAACTGATCTAAAGCCAATACTGCTATAAACGCATTTAACAGTTGAGAAGGAGGACTGAACACCGAATAAAACACACTGTGCACACTGTACACAGTGTGAGCGGCCATGTTGATTTGATGTCACTCTGTAAATGGGGAAGAAACTGGTAGTTGAGAAGGACTAACCCAAGCTGACCAGTTGAAATCTCAAGTTGATGAGGCATTTTCTGTGTATTATAGGCAGAGAAACATCATTTTGCCTCAAATGCTGCATATGCTGCCGATTTTAAAGCTTTTTGATTTATTGATCGGTGGCTCTTGCAGTGATTTTGTCAATTGAACAATACGTTTTTTTTTTTTTTATTTTGATGTACAGAGGATTTGAGTGTCAGGTGCCTGTGAACATGTGACTTCACAGATTATACTGACTTTATTTATTCATATATTTTTTTGTTTGTTTGATTTTGAGAGAGAGTCATAGATCTCAGCTAAAAAAAAAAAAATCATTAACTACAGAGAAAGTATATATTTACTCAGAAAATTCTGATTCTGACTTTTCACTGCAGTGTTTTGAGTAAAAAAAAAAAGAAATATATATATATATATATATATATATATATATATATATATATATATATATATATGTGTGTGTGTGTGTGTGTGTGTGTGTGTGTGTGTGTATATAAATTTATAGTCTGAATCAGAATTTTCAAGCAAAATTATAAAATTATATTAACTTCTTTGTTTTGATCTAATCAGACAGTAACTTTTTTTTTTCAAGTAAAGAACAATTTTATTAATTTTAGAAGTATTTAACAATTTTAGAAGTGTTGTGAGGAAAACCATCTAAATATCAAACAGAATGAAATCTGCTTCTTCCATCATCAGAGGCTTGGCTTCTCTGTTCGTCCAACAGCAGCGTCTTCAAGTAAGCTTTGGCTGCTATACAACATAACAGCTTAATGATTAGGATTACTGGTTTAAAATCTGGCACATTAATATAAAATTTAATTATTGAGACATGGTTACAGGTGTGTGTATATCGAAGATTTTACACCGGCTTCCAACACGCTCAGCTAATTTTAGAACCGAAACTATCCATGTTATAATTATTGTATTACTATGTAGTTAGACAGTATGTATAGTGTAATTACTGTTAACACATTACAACACTTATAGTGAATAACTATGCAGGAATTAAGCAGGAATGAATGAATAGTTCTTCATCAACCCCCATGTTAATCCTATTAACTACTACTGGAATTACTAGGCAATTACTCAGTAAGTATGCTAGTAGGAGTTCATTAGTACCAAAGCAGTATTTTACTGTGTATTATGTTTCTCCTGCAGAGCCACTAGCTTCCTTTTGGAGACCTAATAATATACTGTAATATACCTCGATCTGTTCCAGTGCCTCATTGTCTAATATGTAAATGTCTATATGAATTAGTATAGGTCTCTTCAGAGGAGCACAGGGCCAGTGTGTTGTTTTATTTACTCAGTCAAGGTCTAAAAACAGAGAAACAGACAACAATAACTTACACAAAATGCAAAGTTGTGATGTAGCAATAAGCAGCAAATATTCTATACACTATATGGCCAAATGTTTGTAGACATTTGAACATCACATCTATATATGGTTCTTCCTCAAACTCTTTCCACAAAGTTGGAAGCACACAATTGTACAGAATGTTTCTGTATGCTGTAGCATTACAATTTCCCTTCACTGGAGCTAAGAGGCCCAAACCTGTTCCAGCATGACAATGCCCCTGTGCACAAAGCGAGCTCCATGAAGACATGGTACGTTAAGGTTGGAGTGGAAGAACTCGAGTGTCCTGCACAGAGACCTGACCTCAAACGCACTGAACACCTTTGGGATGAACTGGAATATCGACTGTACTCCAGGAACTAAATCCGACATCAGTAATTCTCATGTAGCTGAATGAACACGAATCCCCACAGCCACGCCCCAAAATCTAGTGGAAAGCCTTCCCAGAAGAGTGGAGCTTATTATAACAGAAAGGGGGAACTAAATCTGGAACAAGAACAACTGGGTGTGATGGTCAGGTGTCCACATACTTTAGGACATATATTGTATTTTCAAAAGTGTTGTAAATAATTTACTTTTAAGTAACAAAACACTAATGACTTGTGAGGGCAAGGTGATCTGGAACAGAACTGTAATGGGAAATGCATGGTAATATATTACTAATGACTTACCGTAGTGTTATTATAAAGTGTTACTTTACATTAGTAGTTAATGATGATCTGGAACAGTATCACAGTAAATCACACAGAAGTTCATTACTAATCACTGAAATATTAGTGTTTTGGTACTGAAAAGTAAATTATTTATTACTTTTTCTATTGCCACTGTCAAAAGCAATCAATACTTTCAATAGTTTGTTAATGAAGAATATTTGTTACTCAGTGCTACATTACAGTATTTTCATACATTATTAAGTAACACAAGTGTTATTGAAGAACTATTCATTCATTGACGATTAGTTCCTTCAAAGTAACAGTATTATGCATTACCTAACTGTCTATTGTCTTGTGTGCTGCATAATGATTCCTCTATGTATAAGTATATGTTTCCAGTAGTTAAAAATGAGTAATCATACTTACGAAGTTGAAGCTGTTTAAGGATCCCCCTACTTTGCCTGTAAAGAAATATTAACATGAAGACCACGTTAGTAAAACTTGTTATAATTAAATGTACATCTATTCAGTACCAAATAGACTGGCAGCCCACTGCACATTAAGAGATACACATTATACAAGGCATTTCGTATAACAAATTCAGCCTCACCCCTACTTCCAGAATCTCCATGGCGAAATGAATACAGTTGTATGTCAAAAGATCATAGTTTTTTTTTTTCTTCATTGCATTTTTAACATTCTTTTTAAATGATGCAGGGATTCCATCTTTCTTTCTATAAATTGCAAATTTCTGTCCTCCAGTAAAGTCATCCACACACAGTTTGATTACACGACCTGGACAGGAACTGGAAGAGGAACTGGAAGAGGAACTGACAGCGGAGAAACTGCTAGCTGAGCTAGATGATGAATTTGCTTCTAGTGGGGGGAAAATGAAAAAAAAGCCAAAACATTTCAATATACTGCTTTCCTGTAATAAGAATAAATAAAAAAATTCCAATAAATACAGTGCTTAATTATACTTAATAACAGATAATGGCATCACTGTAATACAGAAACTGTTATTTTTGTTTGATTAGTTACACTGTGAGTTTCTCTATGTCAATGTACAATTTGAGAAATATGTTTTACGTGTGAAATGAATGATCTCCTCTTCATCGCAGCACACTCCGGCATGATAGAATCTTTTGAAAAGACTTGTACATTCCACAATAAAGAGATCACCAAGGTCTGAATTTCCATTGTATTCCTCATCATAGCGTTTGACAACATCGAAACCCGCTGGATCATATCCCAATCCAATCATCCAGTTTTCCAAAGATGATGCCTACAAAAAACATTATATATATATATATATATATATATATATATATATATTAATTTTCATTTTCTAATGTTAGAATATATTTTCAACTGTATTTTGTGACCGTTTTCATTTACACTGCTAAACACTTGTCCATGTTTCATCTGGTTTGACATTTGTTTTCTTATTCTTCGTCTTTGCTCTTGGTTCGCTATTTGTTATTGATTTTTGTTACAGATTTTGGTTTGTTTCTGATGTTTTGATTTGGATTTGGTGTGAAACGTATTATACTTAATACTGCATCTGCCTCCAACTCAGTGTATGCAAGCGTTATAGTTCTCTCTTTTTTTTTTGCTTTCCACTCTAGTACAGAATCTTCTTCATGTATAAAAGCAGAATGTTCAATTTTCACACACACACACACACACACACACACACACACACACACACACACACACACACACCCATACATTCAGTTAATCAGAAGAGCAGTAACTCTACAGGAACTTAGAGACGCTCACCATTGTTGATGCTCAACACCGTCACTGTAAAATATATAAAATATACTGTCAGTTAACGTTAAATATTTAAACACAGCACAATAGAACTAAAACAATAATGAGTAATATGTAATAAAACCGTGCCTCCACTGCTCCACTGTCGTCACTGATGCTTCTGACTGGAAGAGAAAGCAAAAGCTTAGGAGGGCTCTGACCACAAAACAGTGTTTAAAAAAAGAAAAAGGAATCTACCTCATTCTACTTAAAGATACAGTGCACCAAATCAGCAGCTTGATCAGACTTCCTGAGAAACATGTATTTCAACTTAAGCCCACTGCCTCAGTGCCTTAAAATCTAGTCCTGCACTGCAAAATATATCTTAGCAAGTAAAAATATCTTGAATATAGTCAAATTTATCTAGTATTTCCTACTACAAGATTACAACAAACCAAATATAAGATAACTAAAACTCATTTCTAGACATTTTACTAATTTCAAGCTTTAAATAGTGTTCTATTGGCAGATAATTTTGCTGATTTTAAGAAATTGTAAAGCCTAAAATAAGTAAATCTGTCTAGAAATAGGTTTAATAATTTTATATATATAGTTGATTGTAATCTTATAATAGGAAATATTTGATAAATCTGATGATATTAACCAGATACACCTATCAGCCATAACATTAAAACCACCGAGAGGTGAAGTGAATAACATTCCTAATCTCATTACAAAGGCACGAGTCAAGGGGTGGGATATATTAGGCAGCAAATGAATAGTCAGACTTTGACTTTGAATCGACTTTGACAAGGGCCAGATTGTGATGTCTAGATGACTGGGTCAGAGCATCTCCAAAATGGCAGGTCTTGTGGGGTGTTCCCAGTTAGTACCTACCAAAAGTGATCCAAGGAAGGAAGACTTGTGAACCGGTGACAGGATCACGAGTGCCCAAAGCTCACTGATGCGTGTGAGGAGTGAAGGCTAGCTCATCTGGTCTGATCCCACAGAAGATCTACTCTAGCACAAATGATAGAAAGGTGTCAGAACACACAGAGCATCACAGCTTGCTGTGTATGGCACTGCATAGCTGTGGACCAGTCAGAGTGGCCATGACCCCTGTCCACAAAGTGCCTACAATCGACAAGTGAGCATCAGAACTGGACCATGGAGCAATAGAAGAAGGTGGTCTGGCCTGATTAATCACATTTTCTGTTACATCATGTGGATGGTCGGGTGCGTGTGCGTCGCTTACCTGGAGAAGAGATGGCACCAAGATGCATTATGGGAAGAAGGCAAGCCAGCAGAGGTAGTGTTATGCTCTGGTCAATGTTCTGGTGGGAAACCTCGGGTCCTGGCATTTATGTTGATGTTACTTGTAGCACCTGCCTAAACATTGTTGCAGACCAAGTACACCCCATTAATGGCAACGGTATTCCCTAGTAGCAGTGGCCTCTTTCAGCAGGATAATGCACCCTGCCACACTGCAAATATCGTTCAGGAATGGTTTGAGAAACATGACAAAGAGTTCAAGGTGTTGACTTGTCCCCCAAATCCCCAAGATCTTAATCCGATTGAGCATCTGTGAGACGTCCTGGACAAACAAGTCCGATCCATGGAGGACCTCTGACCTCGCAACTTGCAGGACTTAAAGGATCTGCTGCTACTGTCTTGCCAGATACTACAGCACACCTTCAGAGGTCTTGTGGAGTCCATTCCTCGACAAGTTTGAGCTGTCTTAGTGGCACAAGGGGGACCAACACAATATTAGGCAGGTGGTTTTAATGTTATGACTGATCGGTTATTTTCACTTGCGTAGATGTCATTTTTTTCAGTGTGAACAAGCATTTCAAGATTCACATGAATCTATCTTACATGTCATGAGTTATAGCCGTTTAAGAAAATTAAGCTCTACCCTGCAAGGATTTATTGGTATGTGGTGGCCATACTGTTTAAAAATCTCAACATGTTTTTGATCATTATTGGCGTTCAGGCTCAAACTGGTAATGTAATGTAAATTAATGTAAAACTCACATGCCAGTAAACATACCTTTTAAGAAGGAAAATGTGTTTTAGCTCATAACATTCATGTCTAGTGCTCAAAAATTGCACGTCTTAGTTAAAATTGGAGAAGAATTGTAAGGTTTTGTCAGAATATTTTGTCTCTTGGTTCAGGAGATGTAAAAAAAAAAATAGAGGTGTAATTTTATTCAGATTTTTTTTTTCACTGCTCTCATTTATGCATGATCAAACCCCATCTTTGGCTTGTTGGTTTTCATCTGACTTGTGGATAATGGCTTTTGGTGAATTGTGCTGTAAAAAGCCAGAGCATTCATTCCCTTAGTGGATTCTGGATCTTCAGGCCTCTGCAGTCATCTGGCAGTCGTTTGAACATGCAGTGAAGGCTGCTGCTTTACCCTGACAAGGATGGTAATGCGGCGAGGATTTATTTATAACTGTGGGAGGATGAGGTAGGGATGGTTGTGAGGGGGAGAAGAGACAGAGCCAAAGAGATTTACCAAAAGCATTAGAAGAGCTTCAGGTCTAAACATGTCAGAAATGGCTGAGAGAACACCTCCACAGAGCTCGATGCCCACGACTTCCCCATCAACAAATATCTGACTGAAACAAGTGACTGCCCGATGAGTCACTCACACTCGCTGAGATAAACTGGCTGGTTTTCCACTGGGAGGTGGGCTGACAAAGCTGTCCAGGCTGCTGCAGTTGTTTTTATTGTTGATGATATTAGATTCAATTCAAGCAGATATCCAGCATTGTTACTCAAGAGGTCATGGCCTGCATTAAGGTTGGAGCCACTGGAGGTTAAACTACTTCCAAACAGGATCACAGGCTACATGTGAGTTAATGGGGCTTTTTCATTGTCTTACATTTTAGGGTCTATGGCTATGTTCACAATACAATCTTCACTGCAATTCCAGAATCTGATCTGCCTATCTTGATGGTTCATATTCATAATCTCATTTGACCCATATCTATATTTAAAGAAAATGCACCTGTCTCTGAAATGCCTCGTATGTGCACTATGATTTCTTGAGCAATTGTTTTGAACATCACATGGTTCGGTAGTTTCCTTCTAGTTTTGCTTGAATTGATTCCCTAATAAATATCAGGTGAATCACTATTTTTAGTTGTATGCATGCAAAACAAAGATTTGTACATTGAACACTCATTTTTTAGATGATCCTCCATCAAATGCATGCATGTTTCCACAGGCACAGTGCTTAAATTGCGAGCTTAGGGTTGTACTCCAGTTTCATACATAAGGACCAAACTTTTTCACATGGAATGCAACAGATTTATGCTTGATTAGGCTTGGGCACAAATAGCTAAGTACATCTGGCCCTATGTCTTAGCCAAGTAGTGAACCATGTCCCTCTGGGCCAGCCTCAGGATTAGAGACTTAGAGCTACAGATTAGTTCTGCTCAGAAGAGATGTTAATGGCTATGGAGAGCATGTTCGAATCACTTCTTTTCCATGACTGCTGAACATATCTCGTGCCAAGTCATATTATCATGAATTTATTACAAGAAAGTAAAAATGATAAGCACCCCCAAACCAAAAAAATTCTGGAAAAGATTGCTGTACTGTCAAGGCTTTTGACCACAAATCACTTTCTGGCCTCAGGTTCTTCTCTGCATACTGTGGTCTCAGGTGCTGAAATGTCTTAATCAGCCTCCTCTACTGCACCATCTTTATTTCTTTGTCTCACTTCTGAACCACTTATGGTTTCCACATAATCGGGGCCTAAAAAAATGAAATTGAAAATGCCTGGAGTTTCCAGCATTGCACTGTGGCACAACAATGGTTGCAAAAATGACTGATATTAGAGCTTCTGTTAGTCCATATGGGAGGCAGGACACAAGTGTGTAAATTCTGCAAGGTATTTGTTAGAGGAGTTCTGAAAATCATTATCAAAATTCCTAGCAATGTCAGTGAACAGGCACACAGCATTAAACAGGAATAATCTATATTCAGAAATTGGGGGAAAAAAGGTGATAGTCAAAACCAGGAAGTATACAAGAAACAACAAAAAGTGAACATGGGAAACTAAGGCTTGGATATGCATGATAACTCGCAATGAGAGTTCCCAATAAGACAAAGGAACAGGAGTTTAAAAACAGGCAAAAGAAACACAGAACAGGACAACACATTAGGATACCAAACCAATGATAAGAGATAGAAATGACTAGATCCAGAACAAAGGCATGTGACCATAACAAACAAAAGCACATGATGTGAAGTCAAGACCAAACAAACAAGAACAGTGTCTTTCATGCTGAAAAAAAATATATGCCACACACTTTTAAGTAAGGTAAGGATTTAAAAATGTGATTTTTGTGAAGACTTAAGATTTTGTGATGGTGGTCGTCAAAGGATATAAATAAAATTTATATTCTATCAAATGAAAAGAATTTCTGCAATTGGTAGGAATCCCATTTCCTTTCAGGGTGTATTACCAGCTCACAAACAGTTTTTCCCAGAATTTGCTGTGATCCTGACCAGGACAAAGTACTTGCTGAAGATGAATGAATGAATATTGTTAAAAGTGGGGTGCGTTTCATTTAGAGAATATTAGCAATGGCACATTTAACACACTTGTTGACCACTTGTGGGTCTCAGCGGCCCAATTTCATGGCTCATCCAGTGAGTCGTAATTACAGCATGCACAAAGACTAAGCCTGGTTGTGAAATGCAAAAAGAGTGGCAAGTAATTAGAAACGGTAGCATAAATAACCCTGCAAATTGCTAGTCTTCCTTCCTTTTAGACTTTTGTTGTCTTGTCTAGTGGTAACCTGAAAGAGATTTCTTGGCAATTTAACTAGCCCCTTTCAGAACAGCATACCACATTTTTATTCTTCCTCCTGTGTTTTTCAGTATTATAAGTCAGTAAAAAAGCATAACCTGACCTAGAAGATATCCCTCGGTGTCAGTGTAATCAGAGCCATTCATAGAAAGAGAAAGAGAGAGATGAAGCAAGAAAGACATGAAGGCTGACTGAAATACTGAGAGAAAAAGATAAAGGACAAACAAAATTGGGTCTAGACAAAAGCCATTGGTGCTTGACTAGTTTGTAAATTGAATAAACTGAGTTGCAAGTAGTGACATTGCTGTCACTGTATGTACTATATTTCACACAGAAGGAGACCTTTTTTGTACTGCCCTTTTGCTCATCAACATGAATCTAAGTAGCCATGGCAACCCAGAGCACAAATAATGAGAGAATTGTCTGCCAGTACCAAGGCCTTAAATGTGGGCACTAATGTATTATTTCATCATTCTCTTCCCATATGGCTCTTGCAGATGGAGATAGCAAGCACTAAAGTAGATTCAGCAACAATTTCCTCCTCTGAATGAAATTTATCAAGAATAATTCACCTGAAGAAATTGGAAGAAACAATAGCCTATTGGCACCAGCTTCAAGTAGGAGCCCCAGGTTATAATTACTGGCATTGCCTCTCAATTTCTTTTGAAGATTTTTGAAAAACAGCCTTGTGTTTGGATTGATAAATGAAGTGCTTGAAGTAGAGCGAGGGGTAAGAAGGTTTCCCCTCATATACCACACAATACGCACCCCCAGATCAGTCTAAAATGATCCCCACAGTGCAAGTTTGGAAACACTGCTAATTCAGCCATGTTTGTTTTCTGCCACAGTGGCTCCAAACAGAGATCTCTCACTCTTTTTTCTGTCTTGATTTTCTGCCCACTCAGTGGATGAGAGCCACTGACTGGCACAGGAGCAGATGGGGATTGACAGGGCTCCTAGGCAAAGAGATAATTGAGGGAGACTGGGGAGAACTTTGTATCACCAGCCGTAACAGTGGGGGCAATCAACACCAATGCACTACCTTCTCTTCCTAATCATATTGGTGCTCGGCTAATTTCACCACTGTTTTGGATAATTTAGGAAGCTCTGGCCTTATAATTACATATTCAGACCTCATCTCCACCCCATTGTTTCTGTCATCACCCATTGCCTGGTGTGGACATCCAAAGAATCACTAATAAAATACTACTCCCTGCAGGGGAATGAAAAGAAATTGCAGACAGCTGCTTGCTTGAATATGACTCATTGTAGAAACAAATGTCTCTCAGCAGGCAAAGATTCCACAGTCACCTTGAATGGAGATAAAACTGGTCTTTAAATATTCACCAAAAAAACAGACCTCAAGAAGAATAACCTCACGACCAGGCTGACCATGCTTGGACGATGACCAAACCTGGGCAGATGACTTGCTGCTTGATTCAACATCGACATCAGTCTTGCGTTCATCTTGCAGATGGTTGGAGACAGACACAGCATGGAACACCTGAGGATCCACAGAGGGTTTGAAAGGCTGGAGCAGTCAACAGATTGGGTTTCAGGCTGGAAACAAAAGATGCCATCAACTGCCAGACATGATTTATTCCTTACTCATAGCAGACAGACAGGTAGATGATAAACTGTTCAGACAAGTGCACTACACGCTAGCAAAACCAGGCTAAGAGGTGAGACAATGGCATACAAATAACTCTGCTCATTATCATGTTCAGTCTAAGAGTCATGAAGCTCTGAAAGCTATTAAATCCAAACAGGTTGGATGTGGCTCCATGTTTACACATTAGCTAGTATGGACCTTAATTAAGCTGTCAACATGGTACAATGCACAGTATGCTGAGGGATCTGCACACCACTGATTGTATACATTTCTAGAATATTCTGATAGTAGAACCCAAATATGAGAAATGTCTCAGTGCTTCACAGCCACATTTATGGAGATAATAACCTCAACAATGGAAACACCTGCAAACTCTCACCATTTACTGCAGAGCATGTGTGAATAAATGTCTGAAAAGAATGAAACAAAGGTCACACTCCAGGAGGAGGCAGAGGAGGAGTGCAGATTACAACTTGATTCCCCCTGTTCGATTAGTTGCTAGGCAATCAAGAGCTGTGACCTTGAATATGGAAAAGGGAGATGTGACAGGAAGATAAAATTAGATGGATAGATGGAAGGATGGATGAATGGATACGTGGATATTAAGAAAGGAATTAGGAAAATGTTCCAGAGAGAATGGATTAGAAAGAGAGTAAGCATACAAAGGAAGGAAGCTGAGATCTGGAGGAAGAACTCCCAAAACTTTGGCTGTCAAAATGAATCCATGTTACCATAGCAACTGGAGCACGAAGGCCAAACTAATGAGACGAATAATGTGAGAATTGCCAGCCGGCACCAAGGCCTTAAATATGGACTCTAAGGTGTAGTTTCATCATTTCCCTTTCCTTCCTAGAGGACCTTCAATTTCATCATTCTCCACCAGTGTCATTCTGACCTAATCACCCTCAATTTATTTGAATTTATTTAATTATTTGAATGTGTTTATTTATAGGCTTTCACTGGTAGATAAAGATTATAGAGTAAAAAAAATAGTGTGCTATTGTACTTTAAGCATGTTTTCACACTTGCTCTGAATACTTGAGTCTGCACAGGACTGATTCTGGGCTCATTTAGGGGCGGGGCTCACAACCGAGGGTCTTCTTCTGAACCACGAATCGATTCCACTATTCCACGTCACTTTTCTGCATGTGAGTTTGCAAAATAATAGGCGCTAGGTTCATATGTTGACTGTCATTTGGCACAAACAAGTGGTAAAGATCAGTGCTTTTTGGATGAGTAGCATGTCACTGTACAGGGATACCTGCAAATGAGGAGCCATTCTCGTATAAAAAGAATTCTAGCCATGGAGGCCAGCATGAAAGACTGGTTTTATATGTCAATAATGTGTTCTGCCTGTTCCACTGACCATAATAACCCTTTCACTGTCATCACTAAACTTGAAACAGGAAGTAATGTGACAAGGTAAACAAATTACATATAGAAGCTAGCTTCCTCATCTGATAGAGATCGCACCATGGTTTTGTCGATGTTAGCTTCAGTCCACTGCTTTTAGGAGGATGATGGATTGGTTGAAGTGCACCCTAGCCCACCGTTTTCAAGAGAATCCCAATCCCTATTGGTTCTTTGGGCCACTTGAAAACATCTTTCAGACTTCACCAATCATACCCAGCTCTCGGACCAGCTGCCCCAAGTATGAAAAAAAAAAAAAAACAAGTGTCAAAAACATCCTTATGACTTTCTAACAAAAATATATCTTTACATCTCTTATACATACCTAATGCAACAAAAGACTAGAAATAAAAGCATGTGTTAGCAGAAAGCCAGACATATAAGTGCTGGAAAGAACATAGATGGCTTTGATTATGACTTATGACCAGTTTTAGACTGTTTATAACAGACTATGGACCTGTGATTACAGAAAATTATTTTGTCATCAGTCTTTAGTCCAATCTTACATCATTAATCAGTGATCTGGGTTTGTGCACAGGTTTTTAGGTCTACAGTTTCCTATATACCTAAATATGTGGGTTTCCTCCGGGTTTCCTCCAAACCCACGGTGGTTGGTGGACTGGTGACTAAATTGTCCCTAGGCATGAGTGTGTATGCTGGGATACGGGAAGGTGGTTACTGAAGATGACTGATAAATGTTTTCCTAGCAGAAAGTGAGCCAAATGGAATGCTTTAGAAAGCTACAGATGCCTTTGCTAAGCCTTTCCAAAGAACCCTCGAAACACCATAGCTTTCTGGAAACTGGTAAACGGTCTACTTCCAGGTAAAAGTAATGGGAAAAAAAAAGAGTAAAATTGAGTTAATAATATTGGAGTCATACGATTGTCATATTGCTTAATTATACTATGTTATGTACTATGTTATATTGAATATGACATCACACTAACAGGTGGGCTAGCTATCAAACTGCACAGCTAGAGCTTTGTCTCCAATTTTGACTAGGCTTACTGTATTAAAGAAAATAAAAAAGGAACCAAAGATTATTTTGTTCACAAAGAGCCAAGAATGAGTTGGAAAGGTCATGTAGGGATAAAAGAGCACAGTGGGAGAATGACATTAGAGAGCTGCAGGGCTCTGGTGGAGGCAGAGGGTACAAACCAGGGAGGCCGTAAGTGGATCATTTGATTTAGGAAAGCCACTGGGGCTGGTGGTAAAGGGGCTGTTTACTGCTCCACAGCCTTTCCACAGGAGCATTAACCAGCCTCGGCTCTGAAAAATAGGCCATCTGTAGAGCGCAACAGGCTCAAGGCAGCAACCTGAGCTAAAAATTCACATCACACACTTTCTGGTTTTCTTTTACTTTGTGGTTATGCTAAAAAGATATATGGATCACATATGAGAAACATTAAAGATTTAGCTTGGTGTCTTTGTCAGATTTTTACCACTGATCCGAATGCCTAAAGCTGAGTGAGTTTAATTAAATTTGAGAATAAAATAATTGCACACTTCCTCACAGGAACATTTCCCACTCAATCAATGCCCCCTCTGAATCTAATGAAAATATAAGAACCTGTTGGAGACAATTAAGCTTTTGAGGGCATTATATCTCTTTTAACAAGCTCGTCCATGCTAATTTGGAGTCACACAGGCACCCAAGATTTGCAGTGACAATAGAAATCAGGACTAAATTACCAGTCATGCCCATGGAGCTGTCCTGCCACTGGGGAATGAGAGGTGCAGTCATTACTTGCACAATGATTTCACGAGCCTGACACCAGCTGGGATTCTGGTCCGTGTTCTTTAAATCCCGACAGGCCAAGGTGAAAGGCAAGACACCACAGACGACGAAGTGGAATGTGACAGGGTTTTTTATGACCACAAAGCAACACCTGGTTGCCTTCGTGTCTGACACTGTCGCTCTCCTGAAACACATCTCACCCGGAATCAGATTGCCAGAGCTTAGAAGATGTCAGCTTTTTTCGCATCTCGAACTAAAATTGGTCATTTGTCTATGTATATTTGAGTCACTAAGGAAATAAGTTGCAGTCATGGTTTAGAGAACAGGAGCTGCACTAAATATTGTCAGATCACCCTTAAAAACATGGCGGAGTGCTAGATAAGCTCAATTTTAAGCAATGACGCTGGTGGGGTGGCTATGGCAGCCATCGAATCTGATTCACTACTTCCTGCTACTGTAGCCCAAGGTTCTGATATGTCAAAAAGCCAGGTTTGATATACTTGACAAAAAGTGTGGCTTAGATGAGTTAATTTCACATTTTTAATGTGTGTCAAATTAAAATTAGATTTACATAATGACATTATGCCCTTAATAAATTTGGTCAAAGACCCTTATGACTTAAGTCATTTTTTTCTGAAGATATGTCAGACTCTGCTCGTAATGACATGAAAGCTATCACAGTCAGCCCACTCTGATATCAGAATGAACTTCTGATGAATTTCCGAATATTGTCACACACTCCATAGTGTAGCACACCGTTAGCGTTAGACTTCCATTACTACTTCACTGCTAGACTTCTTGCTTAATGGCTTAATATGTCCCTGTTAATATTTTATGTGCATTTATATTTTATGGTTTATGACTGTAATGCCAGTTACAGTGAATGTGTTTGCCTTTGATGTTGCAAGTGCAGTCAAGATATCAGTGATATATTTAATGGAGTCAAAGTTCTTCTTCTTTCAAATTTTCAAGACATATAATTGAAAGCTGGGGCAGCACAGTGGTGTATCAGGTAGATGCACAACTCCAGAGTCCCTGGTTTGATCCTGCGCTCGGGTTACTCTCTGTGTGTTTCATATGTTCTCACTGTGTGGCCTAAGAGAGATAGCCCTTAGTGGGGAATAAGTCACATCCAGGGTGTATTCCCTGCAATACAGCTGTTGTATTTCATATGAGTGTTAGCACACTGTAAATTCCCGACAGGGCAATATGTTAGCAACAATAATGCATATTCTTTATTGTTATTATATTTTTCTCCTTACAGTCAAACAGTTGTTTCGCACTTTAGTTTTAAGAAAAAAAGACTTTTTTTGAGATTCCAATTAAATTCCATTCTTTCTGTACAATCGTCATTGCACTAATGATGGTTATAAGAACACTAACCTGCTTCCGTTCTGCTGTAGGCTTTTACATTCAATATTTATATAAAAGGGTTCCCTTAATATATAACTAAAGAACCCGCAAGACCTGAAGTGTACGATTGTAAATTTTGAAAAAAGGAAAAAAAAGAAAAACAGTGCTTTTCTCCAGATGTGGCTATTCCGAGGTGCGTTCGGTTCTCCTCCTGTTGCTCCACACTCTTCAAAGAGCAATCCCGTGAATAAAGAAGAATTTCACATATTAAAAAATCAATCAATCAATCAATCAATCAATCAAGCTAGTGATGAGAGCAAGAAAATAAGAAGAATTTACCGATACGCCTGCACACATATTCAAGGAAAAGAAAACGACCTTGATACTCAAACAGACCTCTTTTTAAAGAGGTTAAGAGAGAGAAATAAAACAAACGTGCGCTCACTATAGATCACTATCACACAGCTGGATAACATCTGATTGATTTATGATCATTATCTGAGAGGAGGAGCTGTGAAAGATACAGGCACAAAAGCGAAATCAAATCATCAGCTATAATGCGGATTCCCTGACTGGGATGTCAAGCAGTCAGTAATAATAATAATAATAATAATAATAATAATAATAATAATAAAACCACCTTTAGTTTTAATCATTTTTCAACACTGAATCTAAGAGAACATGTAAGATACTTTTTTTTTTCTTAAATGAGTACCAGGGTTGAACACCAGTACAGAAGTAGCAAACACAATCTATGGCTAATAAAATGTGGATAATGACATGAGGACATGAATAACTTGGTAATAACTATAATAACTTTTTTATTATAATTTATTTTCACTCTATAATATGGGTGGCGTGGTTTTACTTTCAAAGTAGCCCCATCATTATCCCAGTAAATATCACGAGAACGAGAGAACCTTTCTTCTTCCCAGGAAATTCAAATGACGCAACTTCCTGTTGAACATCTGATTTGTGGAAGATTTCTAAATATTTGAGGGGTGAATGTGTTCAGGTGACAGGGTTGAATGAAACTAAAATGTCCATTTTTCATAAACTAGAAGGGATGACTCACGGAAAAGGACGTTTCAAGCAGGAGATGTTAAATGGACTCACACGTTAATTAAAAATATAAAACTTTCTGAATTATTTTAATGATTATATTTCAAGGTAAAGTGTAGTTATAGTGGATTTCAGGGTAAAGCGGGCTAGGATTGGCAGAATGCTGCTTTTAAATGCTGTAGATTTTTATTATTGTTTGAATAAACTGAAAGGATGGACATACGTTGTTGTGAAAGACACTTTATCTGG
Organism: Pangasius djambal; assembly: GCA_022985145.1. Lineage (NCBI taxonomy): Eukaryota > Metazoa > Chordata > Actinopteri > Siluriformes > Pangasiidae > Pangasius > Pangasius djambal. The sequence goes on from CM040991.1 coordinate 20,800,736, forward strand.
GTTGAAAATGTCATTTAGTTTTACTTTAAATACAAATTTGTAAATGTTATAACAGAGGGACGCAAATGGTAATGTAATAATGGAATCGCTTTTAAACCATCTACATTGTTTACAAACCCAGTGTCGAGGCTGTCGAGACATCATGGCTTATTTATTTTTTTAAGAAATGACCCAATGACCCAAGCAGCTCTCTCTCTTTTATCTGTTGGCTCAGAGCTGCTGTAAGTCAAAAATAAACTACTCAGGCTCATGCCACAAGTGTTATTTTTATCATGGCACACACAATGCCACATCCAACACCTACCCCGTCACCTCGGCGGCCATCTCGGTGGCGTGGGATTTTTTTTATTCGCCTTGCTGCGTGTAGTAGACATCCACACAGCATCAGGAGACAGAGAGTGAGAACGGAATAGAGAATGAAAGAACATCATGTAGACAAGAAGAGCAGAAGCGTGAGGAGAAGTAATACAGTCTGCAAGAGAGAAACAATTGGAAAAAAAAAACTAGAGAAAGAATGAAGCAAAGTTCTGGGAAATAATGTGTAAAATATTGAAAACGTTTGTATGAAATTGTCAGCAATATTAACCCTAAATCAAAATTTAAACGATAAAGGTAGAAAGATGGAATAAAACATTGCTCATGTAAATAGCTGAAACCAGTTAAGATGGTCTCATGCTTGAAAATGTATAACGATTGTAACAACTGTTGCGTGGACAGATAAAAGAAAGTTAACATAAACCCATCATAGAGCAACATTTTGACATTTTACTGCATACTGTATATATGGCTCCGAAAACTACAGACTTAGTTTACCTTTTACCGAATTAACCTTTCTCTTTTGCATGTATATCAACCACAAGTAGCGTTCTAGATTACGTACAAACATAAAAAAAAAAAAATCATAAAATCACATTTAAATATTTCATTCCAATTCCACTGAAACACTCAGAGCCTACCTCTACATATATAGCCTAATGTATTTATGGAAGAACAACATTCATTTAGAAGTTTTTAAGAATTATAGCAGGAAATGGCTTCTCATTTTAATTAGCATCATCATCCAAATCAGTCTCTGTCTCATCACATGAGGTGAAGGTCACTCGAGGCGTTCAAACACGAGCCTCACCATCATCTCTTTACTCACCGTGTCATAATCACTGAGTCATTCATTCCTTCGCTCTTCTTTCTTCTGTTGAATAAATTTCTTGTTATTAATATCAAAACGGTGTGCACTGTTATCTGTACAGAGCGTGTAAGAACGCCTCTGTTTTGTGGATGAGAGACAGAATTTGATGATGAACTGAACTGATTAGGCTTACATCTGATTTGCCACGACACATAACTAGCTAGTGAGGTTTTCGCCATCTTTAGACAAATTGGCTGTTTTTACCACCATGTTTGTTAAACTGGCTCCGTAGACAGCATTAAAGTTGCAGGCAGTTGCCAAGGCGAGATTAGACATTGATCTAAATTTCCACTTCATTTTGGTGGGATATATTTATGCGTACTTACAGCAGAGATGTCAAAAATGTTCTATGTAGAATTTGGTTAGTTATGGCTCAAAGATAAAATATATCCTTTCATGTGTTTGTAATCTAAGCACACTGTTCTTGTTTGTCCAAAACTGTCCCACTTTCATTCCAGCACCAAAAATGGCACCTGACTACATTACCCATCAGCCCCTACACATCACATGATATCATGTGCACCTGAGTTGCATTTATTTCTAATGAGCACTTGTGTTAAGTTCTGGTTTTTGTGGTACTCGTTGTCTAGCATTTGTCACTTTGACCTTATGTTCGTATGTGTTTTATATGCTTGCCTAGTTCATGTTCATGTTCATGTTCATAGTCTCCTTGATGTTTGTTTTCTATGTTGCACTTATTAATAAATCATTTGTGCACTTGTAACTGCCTCCGCTTAAAAACCCTGACACCCACAAAATAAACTCGGGGCTGAGAAATCAGAGAAGTGACAGGGCGTGGCTTAATATTCTAATGAGCACACTTGATTGACAGACCACTGTCCAAGACTAATCCACCACTCAAGCAGAAGTAGACACAATGGCACAATCAGGATTGTTCAACTGTTCATGTACCAAATCTACTCGATTATTAAATAGGCACAGTATCTACGCTTGCTAGGTTAGTTTTCGATGACTAGTTTGCTCAGACTTGAGGAGAGTTATGTGGGAAGGACAACTGATTTCAGCCTTGTGATTGGCGAAGGTAAATCTTGCACAAGGCTCACACAAGACTACAGCTTTGTAATAAAATGGGGGGAAAAAAAATCTGGCAAAGAACATGTAGACGTTTGCACTTTGCATTGCATATTGAATCCACAAGACAAACATTATCCTACTTAGACAGCATCAGCAATCATGCGTTCTCTGGAGTCTTAAAAGAGAAAGAAAGTGCCAAGGGCGAGATATAAGGCGTAAAATATAGACCGTCAAGGACATTTTTGAACGGCAGAAAGGAAAATCAGGAGATAAATAGACTACAAAGGAACTAAGACTGAGTTAACGCAAATAAAGAATGCGAAAATGAATGGCTCCTGAGAGAATTACAGGGAGAAGGAGATGGAGAGGGAGTAAGGGAGGGAGAGACTACACAGTGAAGAGCAGATAATAGAGAGGACTCTGATTAAGGGAGGCGGAATTCATTAGGCAAGTGTTTTATATGCCCAGTGACCCAGCAGCACCATTCACCATCCTGTAGGCATATACATTCAAATCGTCATAATTACTCAAACTTTTAGCATGCTTTAGGCTAATAAGGTTGCATTTTAAGAAATTGTATGTGTAGCTTTTCTCACCAGGGTGAATTTGAAGATGAAACAGGCATCTTTCAGGGTTCAGCTTCATCATGTGACATTTGTTCACTCATAATTGCTTGCAAGGCAAAAGAAACAGCTTTGAGGAAGCATACACAATAGCAAAATTGTATGCATTGATACATAGTAGGGTTGTAAAGCAATGTCAGTATACTGTATGCTTCTGTATTTGGATTTAAACAGGAAGCATGGCAAGAACATCACACACAACAATGTTGCCAAACTTATAACAAATTCAAAATTACTGGAAGTGCGGCGGACCGACCGAGAAGTGGATGTCCACAAACATCCACTGATGAAGGCACAACCGACATGGTGCTGCATGAATAGTCCTCTGTGTATGGAGACTTTTAGGACACCATGTATATAATGACACAGTATATTGTCTAATTGATTATCAGCGCTTTCTCTCAAACATCACTATCCTTCACCCAGAAAAACTTCCATATTTTGGAGAGCCTATTTGGTAGGGGAAGCAAGATAATCACAAGATAACAGTGTGGAATTTCCTTTTAATATTGATGAATAAAGTTAAACCGAACAGTATAGAAGCAGCAAACTGATAAAGATTTGAATGTTAAAAGCAGTCTCTTAATAACTTTTAAAAAAGGAACTTAAATATTATGAATTCATAGCAATGAAATATTAAACCTCGAAAACCAATAGCTGTATTTAATGGTTTGGAATTATTGAAATTTAAAATAGTTTCATGTCCCACTTAAAATTCACATTATACATTATACGCTATGTGATGCATTTACAGCATCCTTAGTAACTGCCTGGTCAGGGTCACACATAGTTAAATTAGGCTACTATCAGTAGAATATTAGGCCATGCCCTGATAGGCTACTTGTTTATATTGTAGTGACCTGCAGTGATTTTCTCTGTAATTTAGTCTTTTCACATGTATGAGCTCACAGACACCCACGATTGGCAAGTGTCACAGTGATTGATAGGGTCACACCATCCCTCCCACCCAGGAAGCAAGACCAGATTTGTTCTCTTAATCTCCTTGACGAGAGGGCAAACAATTTCCTGTTGCTCCACTCAGGAGCTCATTTACGAATGCTCGTGTTCTGTACACTCCAGGCACCAGTGGTTAGTGGCCCAGTGGGGTGTGGATGGGACCTGTATAATGTTGGACACTGCAGGATATGGGAGGTTGTTGTTGTTGTGAAGTCATTTTATTTTTTTATAACTTATGTGTCAATGTGGAAAGAGACATTACTCTCTCTCTCTCTTTTGGGGAGTAGAAACACCTAAATTGGCTATACAATATCACAGGAAGTTACAAACAAAAAATAATAACTGTGCAAACAGGATTAAACACATCTGTAGTTGAGAACAATTGAACTGGAGTGATGCAGCTGAGGTTGAGGAACTGTTAGAACCAGAATTCCCACAGCACTGGTGTTTTTGGCTCAAATCCAAAAAAAAAGACACGAATATTTGTATCACTAAACAGACAGTATGTGTCAGTATGTTACGCCTTTATCTCAGCCAGAGAAAACAGTGACCGAGTTGAATTCAGGAATAATGTAATGTGATGAATTCATTCATGAGCTTGTAATAGATGTCTCTGATGTTTGCCAGTCTTTCATGATCTCTTTAAAATTGTCTGAGAAGTGAGTGCTGAAATGAACAAAAGGTCAAGCATGAATTAGCAGCTGATTCTCTGCTGCACTTGGTCTAATGAGAGGAAAGAGGTTTTTTTTTTTTCTTCCCTTTCCGTCTGCCAAGGACACTTATCATTCCCTGTTGGTCCAACCACAGATTTGTCAAAGGCTTTCAAATAACCCATCCATGTGTAATTCAATTAAGGAGCACTTCAGGCAAACTGGACTTCTGGAACAGACATCCTGAGAGAACAGCACTTGGACAGGCTCAAACACACACTGTACACAATGTGTAGAATTAGCCTTTGTCAGATTAGTTTGGGGTAGAAGCTCCTCACCGGCAGTATTGTCCATTTAGTCCGTGTGCTGAAGATCGGGTGAGAGTGCTAGCAAAGCTAGGTTATTTATCTGAAGTGTGCTTGCTTGATTTTGTGGCCTGGTACAAGGCCACCTATAACACACAAGCTCATTTTTATTCACACGTCATTCTAAGTTTTCAAATGAATACCCTTACAAAAAACAAAAACAAACATCAATAAAAATCACGTGATTATGTAAATAATGTGTATTTCAACGTGTAATGTGAAGTGAATTCAGGGAAACACATAACATCATGTGAATACTCTGTGTTAGTAAATGAATCTTTTGTAAAACTACAAATGTGATTTCTGTTAAAAAAATAATTAATCATGTGGACAAAAACATGCAAAAACAGATGAATCATGTGTAAATAAATGAATCGTGAAAGAATCACATGTGAAAATGAATGATTCATGTGAAAAAAGTCACATATGGAAATAAATAAATCATGTTAAAAGTTCACGTGAAAAATTAATTAATTTTGTGAAAAATTAATCACATGGAAATTAATGTGAAAAACAAATGAATCATGTGAAAAAAAAATCTGATTTTGGCACATGTGAAAGTCAGTGAGACAATGTGAAACAATCACATGAGCAAATAGCTGAATCATGTAGCAAAATTCAAACGTGAAAACAAATGAATCATGTGAAAAAAAGAATATGCAAATAAATCATGAAAATACAAACACGACAATAACAAATCATCTGAAAAAAGCATGTGAAACATAACATGAAGTATCTAAAATTCTAAACAATGTGTAAATTTCTTATATGTGATTATATTCACATGTGAAGTTCATGCGATTTCTTTTTTTTTTTTTTTTGTAAAGCTAAAAAACAAAAGAATTTCAAAGATGTGGGATAAGCCACCTCTCGAAGTTTAAATTCTGCACTCGGAGCTGCTTCCTGTTGTTACAAAATGAAAATTAGTGAGCCTAAAAGAGCCGTGGATACAAAACTGAAGCTTTTAGTGTGCCTCTGCTGGATGTTCAGAGCTGCCGTGTGGGTGGAACTGAGTACATGAGGTCAGGCCTCGAGCAGCTGTGTCCATACGTGAGCCTGCTCGTGGGTGGACACAGAACCACAAGCAAAAAGGTGAAAGAAAGTTATGTCACTCGTCTTGGTGTTGCCTTTGCTCACCAGAAGTAACTCACTCCATCGGGGAATCATGTGCTGCCTGGTGCCGTTCTCCTACCGTGACTTTATGATAATACTAATAAATTATGATGCAGCACACAGACATTAAATGGTGTGATTGGCACTAAATCACACAGTTGTTCTCCGCAGTCCTCACGTCGCCTCTGAACTCACTCTTCAGTCCTTCTCATGTTTTCTGTGCATTTGTTCATTTCTGTTTTGCATTTCTCTTTGTGTCTTTTTTTTTTTTTAATACAAAAGACAGGGGAAGGGGTGAAGAGCCATTTCAGCTCCAATATTTCAGTAATAAAAAACAAGCTGCACAGGAGTACCATTATAATGAAATCTTTGCTCACTCTCTTTTTACAAAGATATAAAATTCATTTTTCATAGCCCTGGTTGGGATAAAAAAATAGACATTTGATACGTGTCCAAATATTCTTTTATCCTGAGATGTGAACAGACTCAGCTTGAGCTCTGACCTTAGGTTCAAACAGTCTATCTTAAAACTTTTAGTCATCATTTGCATTAATGTTCCCTTAATTAGTAATATTTACCACATTAGAGTCCCAGTTCGATCCTGAGCTCGTGTTATCGTGTCTATATGGACTTTCATGTTCTTCCTGTATCCATGTGGATTTCTCTGAGTTCTCTGATTTCTTCTCACCTCCCAAAAACATGCTGATACGGGGATCGGCTGTTCTAGATTGCTCCTAGGTGTTAATGTGTGTGCACTGCTGCCCTGAGATGGACTGGCATCCCATCCAAGGTGTATTACAACCTCATGCTGAATGCACCACCTTTACCCTGACCAGGATGAAGCGGTTACTGATGTTACTAAGTAAGGAATGAAACACTTGGGGGCATGCTGTTATAGGGAACTAATCACTGACAGGGTAGTGTGATGAAGCACAGTTATTGCTACCACCCAGAAGTGCATCATTTTCCAGTAACAGCACATCCCTAAGGGTTTTATTCCATTTATTCCACAGCAATTTGCCAACCATTACAATTTGCAATCCATTAATGAACGACACATTATGCTTTTTAACCACTTATATTTGGTTACTTATATTTTAACCACTTATATGAAACAAGTTAGTTCCTTTTTCACCTTTCACTTTTTTCACTTTTCACGTTATTGCACCTAAAAACAGTCGTTACCTCACCAGGTGCTCTTTTTTTCTCTCTTTTGAAGTTAATAAAAAAAAAAAAATCAGAGCTTATCATGTTACAGAGTAACCGCAACGCATAAACTCCAGAATTTCTTGCGACTGTTACTGACTGTTACAAAGGCTGACACTAGAGACTGCTTTCATTAATGTTAAATCAACATCTCCTTGCAGAAAACTTCACCATAGCAACAAGTGTATATAAAAAAAAAAATTTTTATTAGCGCTTCCTCCCTGTTACTATAGAAAATAATAACATATTAGAAAGAGTGCATTAATATAAACCTGTTTAAGTGTTATAGTGTTAATGTTACTGATGATGTATTAATGATAAAGTTTACAGTCTGTTCATGTTAACTGTTGTTTTAAATGTAAGTTAAAGCAAACTTAACATAAAGGGCTAGTATAATAAAGATCCTGCTTCATGCAATACATACATTAGATTAATTGTCATATTTATCACGACTAAAAGCAAATTAGCAATGAACAAATTAAGCCTGGAACTCCAAGGAAAGGTGATTAGCTCCACTTCTTTGCTATTACAACCTAACATTAGGTAAATCAATTTGCATTGTTTTCTGTGAAGTTAATGGAAAATACTCCTTAGGGTTTGGGAAAGTAAGAGAGCATAACATGTTAACAGATCAAGTGTGAAGGAGTGTAAAAGACTGCAATTTGCTTGATCGAAAATGCTAAGAAGATGCATTCGAAATTTGCCAAGCTTAAAATACAGTGAGCCTTACAAGTCAAGTCAAGCCAAGGTTCACAGTGAATAAGACATGTGATGGAGAGATGAAGTCAATATCAGTGGATATATTTAAGCAAAGACTGAAAAAAAAATTGCTTTTCAGCCCACTTATCACAGATGCTCCTGAGCACTGGCTCTAAGTCCTGTTCAAGAGCAGGATTTCAATTTGTGCTCTGACCTGGCCATCAAGTGAGAGTGAGGCTAGACTAAATGTTCACATACAGAGTACAGCAATGATTTGAAACTTCAACAGAATGTTAAACAAACCTTCCAGAATGTGAGAGGGGTTTGGGGGTTGTGTCAGGTTCATTCACTGACAGACATGCCTCAGACATGCTGCAGAAATAAAACAGCTGAAAATTAGCAATGTCCTGAATCAGTTTTTGCTTTAACTATGGATAAGCTGAATAGTTGACTACTAAAAATTAGTAGTCTTGCAACTCCTAGACACAGGTAATTAATTCACTGTGTAAAATGTCCTGGAGAGGTCTATCTGGGTGGAGTCTGGCTTCTTATTACTTCCTAGCCAATCCCTTAACTCCTCCCTATCACCAGCTTCATCTGGTAGTCTTCAATCTTCTGGCAGAAGCAGGTATCTAGTTATCACTTGTCAGCCTTTTGGCTAAGATCAAGTGTACTAGGTGTATTCTTGTTTTTCAATCTCCTCAAGTTCCCCCTTATCACCGCATTCATGCGTTCCTTCCTCTACCTTCCTGTAGCAGCCCAGATCAGATTTAAAACAGTGATTCTTGCCTAGCTAACAAAGCCCAAAACAGACCTCCACCTACCTAAAGACACTTATCAAACTCTACTCTGGATCATGGTCTCTTCAAGCCACTAGGATAGCTTGACAAGACTTACCATCCCTCAAGATACAAGGAAGATTCTTATCTGTCCTGGCAACCAGTAATGACCTTCCCCTGGCTGCTGTACTAGTGTCTATCTATCAGGGCAGTGGTGGCACAATGGCTCAAGCTCTGGGTCACTGATCAGAAGGTTGAACCCCAGAACCCCAGCACTGCCAAGCTGCCACTGTTGGGCAACTCTTGAGCAAGGCCTTTAACTATATGTGCTCTAGGGGTGCTGTATCATGGCTGACTCTGAGCCCAACTTCCTAACAATCTGGGGTATGTGAAGAAAAGAACTTCACTGTGTTGTAATGTATATGTGACAAATATGCTGCTGCTTCTTCTTCAGACAGCTGCACTGGACATAAGTTACTTGCATTTAACTGATATATTTTTTTTTGACTTTTTTTTTTTGACAACCTCCACCTGAAATCTGTAGTTACATTTGAGGCTTGAATTTGGACCCCCTTTTGCAGCCAGGCCAGTTCTATACATATGTATATGATTACTGACAATCAAGTTGAATTAAATGATTAGGGAAATAACAGAATGTTAAGAAGATGTTAAGAGGAAAATATCGGCTAAATGTAAGAGACCTGGAACAACTGCAATCTGAAAACAAGTCTGTTTTTTCCTACATATCAACAGATCAATGGAAAGCTATGAAATGAAATCCTCCTGTTGAGGGAGTGTGGAGGAGGAAGGTTGCAGGCTGCGTTTAGGGACTGGCTGAACGAGCTCTTATCAGAATGAAGTGTGAGAGTGGAAGTCAGCTGCTATTTAGTCAGGCTGCATCCAACGGGAATGATTGATCATGAAATGACACCCAGATAAAGGCTGGAACACGGGCTGGACCACACAAGGCATTACTTCCTTCATTATCTTCTCCTGATAGACTTTTCTATTAATCAACAGTACAGCCACTGGAAGGACGGTGCTCCTGTTAATGTGAGGAATGACCTCCTCATCTCCTCAACAATAGCCTGACTCTCAGATGTTTTGTAACCATGGAACTAAAGTTGTGGAATTACTGTGGAATACCATTTTTACATATACATTGCAGAAGGTATACTACAGTTGTGTTCTAGAAAATAATAAATAATTACTGTAGAAATGAAAAAAAAATACTATAATGGTAGGATGAAGCTGTTGGGCACATTTTCATTCATTCGTCTTCACTTTATCCTGCTCAGGGTAGTGGTTGATCTGGAGTCTACCCCGGATAGTTCTCTTCTGGGAATATTCTGGGAATAGAATATTAACGTGGCCTAATGGTTAGAGAGTCGGACTTGTAACCCAAAGGTGAACCTGAAGGTTGTGGGTTCGAGTCTCAGGTCGGGCAGGGATTGTAGGTGGGGGGGGTACCACTGAGGTGAGACCCTTGAGCAAGGCACCGAACCCCCAATTGCTCCCCGGGCGCCGCAGCAAAAACGGCTACCCACTGCTCCGGGTGTGTGTTCACTACTGTGTGTGTGCACTTGGATGGGTTAAATGCAGAGCACAAATTTCGAGCATGGGTCACCATACTTGGCCACAAGTCACTTCACTTCACTTCAAGTTCAATTCCCGGTGATGCCACAGCCACTTATGGCTGGGAGTCGAGGGAGCAAAACTGGTTGTGCACTGTGGGTGGGGCATGCTCTCTCCCCTGTCAATCAGAGTGACACTGAAGATAGTGCTTGTTAGCATGTTAGCCTTCACTCTCCTCATTTGGTAGCTGGAGAACTGGCTTGTGGGTGGGAAGATGTGGTGTCAGATAACCAAATTAGAAAATTATAATAATACATCAATCGCTATTTACAGATCACTCCAGCATATTTTCTTAAATTTTTCTGCTTTTCCTCGTGACTTTTCTTACTTATCTTCTTGTGTCATGGGTCATGAAGCAATAAGCTGATAAAGGCAGGAACACAGCATGTCTCGAAAACAAAAGTTTGTTCTTTGCGTTTTTGGGATTACATCAGCAAGCATCATGGTGTAGCAGCATGTGTGAATCTAATCATCCTTGTCAAATGATCTATTTGAACCAAACCTATTTATCCAACAGATGACTAAGTGTCTCGTCTGCACGTTCAACAGCTTTGTCATTCTGTGGTTTAGCTGAAGAACATGATCCTGAGCCAAACCCACACACACACACACACACACACACACACACACACACACACACACATTCCTGTGATGTGCTGACAGATGACACCCTGTAGTGATTTGTCACCCAAATGAAAACGCCTCAATTTGCGTCTGTACATAAAGTGCTGAATTATAAAAAAACGAGGCTTCTGCAGAGAGCTGAAGACGGAGTGTGTGTCAGGGCGGTGGAGGCAGGTCATTTCCCTCTCATGCAGGAGGCCTCCGGTGCACACTGAGCCCTGAGAGCTCCAATGGCAACTATGGATGATTCCACGCCGGTGTGTGCTGACTCAGCATCTTTCTTAGCATCCCGCCATTAAACCCTGCAATGTTATCATCCGTCTTTCTCTTTTCAGCTGAGAACAGTCAATGTTCCTGACTGGTGGTTAAATGCATATGTAGGACTGTAAGCAATGTCACTTCTGATTGGTCAAAAAGTATTGAATAATTTCCTACAACAGCAGATCCACATAAACAGATTTTTAAAAGTGTGTAGTCATTGATCTGGTGAAGTTTTTCTGTAAGAAGACGTTTATGGAAGGAGTCTCCAGTGTCAGCGCTTTGTAACAGTCAAATGTTAAACAAAGTTTTCCGAGTTTTCAGGATAGAGAAGTGTTTTCTCTGTAACATGACATGCTGTTTTTTTGTGTGTGTGTGTGTCTTATTTACATCAAGAGAGAGAAAAAAGTGAAAGACCATGACAGAATGAATGTTTATAGCTGCTATAATGTAAGTGATAACAGAATCTAACTAGCTCATGGACATTCCACAGCAATAAGGTTAACTATAAACGGATAAAATATGTTTTTCATCAATAAATTATCTTTTGCTTTTGGTCTTGAACCAAGTTAATGGTTGGCCAAGAATCAACGTGTTCCTTTAAAATTGACATTATTCTAAAATATACTAGGTTGCTAGTTTTGATCATCAAACTGTAAGTCATCGTATACACCCGACAAAAATACATCGAGTCTCCAATAAGACGTTAAGACTATAGTTTTATATTTACAAAAACAAACAACTCAGGACTCCTGCATATCTCAGTCCAGTGCAGCGAGGGTGTAAATATTCTTTTTATTTACTATAATTACTCCAAAAGCCATGAATAATATAGGCACACCGTTAAACATTTAATTGCAGTATTTATTTTTCCCAATTAAATGTTATGTAGACCTGTGGTGCGTAGTTACTTTAGCACATAGCTTCTAAAATGAATAACAGGTGGAAATTAACAGTGATTCTCATAGTTGCTTTTACTAAAATTATTATTTTTTAATTAATTATTATTGTTTGCCTGTTTTAGGGTGTTTTTTTTATTTTTATTAATTTTTATTTCAGTTTATCTTCAGACTGTAATTTTTAAAATGTTTATTATTATTATTATTATTATTATTATTATTATTATTATATCTTTTTTTTTTTACTATCTGCAGAATAAATCTCTATAGCTCACAACTAATTAATTAAATGAACCCAAGTAAACTGAAAATGTAATTAATTATACATTTATATATTCAATTGCTAAGAATTTAATCGTGACCAAAATTTTAAATATGTTTAATATATTACATCCAAAATAAACTAATTATCCTGTCTTGCTGCCATGAAATGCTGTAGCTCGAGAGCTCACATGCCGTTTGTAATCAGAGAGGTGTTAACGTGAGGAAAAGGTCTGTAACCCTCAGGCTTCCTGTCATCCCTGTTCACAAGAAGAGGTGCTATGGCTCGAGTCGGCACTCGCACACATCACATCTAATATCATCTCTTTGTACGCAGCAGCAAAATGATACGAGGCAAAAGAAATTGGATGAACTTGATCAAATTTCAGCAGCATAAAATTGTTTTCAAAGGCACCGGACTGTCAGTGTGTGTTAGCGTCTCATGGCAGATTTTGTCACCACTCTTACAGTGGGATATGATAATTAAATGTGGAAGAGCTGACAACACTTATACTCACTGTGACTAATAAGAAAATGCCTATATGTCTGTACAGTTAAGTGAGTATGATGACACATGTAGTGGAGAATTTTAAATTACTGTATGCTGTTCTAATTTTCATTATTTCTTCCTTTTATTTATTTATTTTTTTCTGAACTCCTCCTCCTCCTGTTCCTCCTCCTGTTCCTCCTGCTACTACTACTACTACTACTAATAATAATTTTAATAATAATCATCATCATCATCATCATCATAATTATAATTATGGGACAATGTGATCCTTTATAAACAGTTAAGCTTTCTTAATGAACATTACAAAAAAATCCACCTATAATCAATATCTTACAAGAGCAAGGATATATGCGAGCACTATAGGGCTACTGCACCTTTGGTGCTTGGACCCCTAATAACAAAACCTAATCACTCCAGGGTTCCTACAACTTTTACAATTAGAAGACAAAACACCACTCAAGACATGTCACGGCTGTAGTGTTTGAACCCATAACAGCACCGCATTGTCACAGCTGGTGTTTGGGCCTCTAAAAGCATCAAATGCGATAGCTAAAGGGTCCCAACTCCTTTGGTGCTTGGACCACTGGTGACAATAAGAAGACAAAAAAGAATGACTGCATAACAATAATAATTACAAAACAGCGTTGATGCTTGGACCCCTATTAAGAAAAGATACTAACAGTACAGGACTCCTTCATCTTTCATGCTTGGCCCCCTGAAATGACAACATCAATTCACTATAGAGCTCATCTGTCTTCTCTATACAGTAGTATGAAACCAAATTTCATTACTTGGAACTCTAATTTAAACATAAATTTACTTACAATCACTGGTCATGATACTTGGATGCTTGGCCCCCTTTTAAGAAAATATACTATGAGCACATGAATCCTTCATTTTTTATTCTTGGCCCCCTAAAATAACAACATAAAATCACTAGAGAGCACATGTACCTTCCCTATTTGAATACATACAGCAGTATAAAACCAAATTTCATTATCTGTCATATAAATATGTATAATTGTACATAAAATCACTGTAAAGGTCCTGAAACTTTGACACTTGGCCCCTATTAAGAAAAGATACCACCAGTACAGGATTTCTTTATTTTTGGTGCTTGGCCCCATAAAATGACAACATAAAATAACTACAGAGTACATTTACCTCTCCTATTTCAATTCATACAGTAGTATGGAACCAAATTGCTTTACTTGGACCTGGAATATAAATAGAATATATATTAATATAATCTAAATTTATTTAAAATCACTTTAGTTATCCTAAAACATCGATGCTTGGACCCCTCATAACAGTAAGTAGAGTAGATTATAGCAGCACTATAACACTTTCTTTCCGGTTCTGCATTAGCACTAAACTGCTGCAGTTTATCACCTCCTTTTGCTTTATCACACCATTTTCGAACCCATTTTCCATCATCGTTAACACGACTTTCATTTGCGAAATATGACATACGACTCCGGGAAGTGTGCTGTAATAACGATATGATGACCAGTTGTCTTACTTTATCTTTATGATTACACAGAAGAATGATCGATGCCACTGAGTCGCAGACTATCAGGCACTCGGCCTCTCTCCGGTCATCGATAGAGATCTTGCAGACCGTCCACTTTGACTTCCTGAAGGACAATTAAAGCTGCATTAGTCAAAGCACTCACAGATCCTCTCGTCTTATCTAATATAGCTCAATCTGAACGCACTTCTATTAAATTGAGTGGCGCTTTGGGGATGGAGGTTGATATCAGCTTCCTCTCTCCCGGCCTAATTGCA
>CM040991.1:20815424-20848757 GCA_022985145.1 Pangasius djambal
ATCATTTTTATTTGTAACCCAGCTCTGTAATACAAGTCTGTAAGAGTCGCGCAACCTACAGATAGCATCTGGAACGAGTTCAGGAAACTTTTAGTGTCATTTCACATACAGCATATCCAATAAACCTCCTGTGACTGCTCGAGTAGTGCCAGCCATCAGCATGACTTTACAGCAAAAGGAGGACTTTTCCCTTAAAAATCACTTTTCATGTGGGATTATGTGAGGAATATTCGACTACATGTGAAAAGCATGTGAAAGTGCATTTCCTGAAATTGCACATCAACTCAAGTGAATAATATGTGATAAATAAAAGCAAATGTGAAAGTAAATAATGTGGGAAAAAAAATAAAAATGAGTTTACAGATATGATCCACTGAGCGGCTTTAATTAATTAATTATTATTATTATTATTATTATTATTATTATTATTATTATTTTAAATTTGGGTTACATAAATGTAATAATATGAACTGTAATTGTAATTGTTCTATTCTAAATGTTCTATAAAATAAAATTCTATTTTCTTTTATTTTTCTTAATAAAATAAAATAAAAATAAAATAATAATAATAATAATAATAATAATAATAATAATAATAATAATAGGACTAAAATAGTCAAAGAAAAAAGCAATGAAACTAAGCAAAATTCAAAGTAAAAAAATAACAACAAAAAGAAAAACAGGAAAAGTTGTTACCAAAATGTAAAAAAAAAGTGGAAAAAGTTAAAAGAACAAAAATGACAAGAAAAAAAAATTATGAAAAAAAAAAACAAAACAAAAATAAAGAGAAAGAAAAGGAATAAAAGAAATAAGAAAATAAAGACAGATAGACAGACAAAAAGAAACTAATACAAAAATGATCAAAAAAAATTCTCAGCCTCCATTATTCAGGTGAAAAGACATTTTAGGCTGAGTAGGAAGCTAATGAGTCAGTGTACACACACACACACACACACACACACACACACACACACACACACACACAGAGCATGAACTCACAAGCAAACCATTCTATGACTGTGTAACTGTGTAAATGTGTAAAGAGTAATAATGTGTTACGCATTCTCTTGGTTTTAACTCTTTTTCATTACACAAAGCTGTCTGCATGTTCCTCAGTTCTGCTCCACTGCATTCACAAATCCTCATTAGGACTCGACGCCTACTTTCAGGAAGTCTGCTCGCTCGTTATGATGTCACTAATGCTTTACTGTGAGTTACATAACGCTCAGATGAAACCTTTCATCCATTCGTCCTACTGTTTAAATAGAAACAGGACACTGATGTACTGATTCTGAATTATGACCGCGTTATCCTCCTCTCCTATCCATTAGGTGGATCAGATGTTCATCTTGAATGCAGTGACTGAAACAGGGACATCAGCTTCTCCAGATGACGTGCCCACTGTACTGAAATGCTTGTCAATGGGGCTGGAAATCAAGGCTAAAGTGTTGATAATCTGATCTTTCCGAGAGAAACAGAGTCTAATAGGCCTCATAGAAGTTCCACTTGGAGATCCCTGGCAATAATGGGAAAGTGAGCAAATATCTATGTATTATCTTGTTCATGAGAGATAAAATGTTAAACACAGAGATGTCTCACATAATTCACAAGTGCAGCAACTTCATTAGTTCTAAGTCATGGTTATTAAGTAACGAGTAAAACACTCTCTTACACTCACTTACACAGGCGTGCTGTTATAGGAAAACGATCAATGACGTGGTGGTGTGATGAAGCCGAGATACTCTTACAACCTTGTTACCTTTTCATTAAACAATGACTTTTATTCATTTATAGTTACATTTAAAGTTGTGGAACGTCCATGAAGCATACTGTCGCCAGCACTGGTGTTCTGACCCCAGCGTTCGCGGGATAAAATCCAGATCCACTGTGACCCTGACCAGGATAAAATACTTATTAAAGATGAATGAATTTATTAATCAAAGAAACATTGATGATTCTACAACCGTATTATTGAGTATTAATTAAATTAAACTTTCATTCTAACCAGATATCTAAACATAAATACAATATGGGTAATACCGTATATATAATATACAGTAGTTGTTTATTCATTGATCATTAATAAATCATTCATCTTTAATTGCTTATAGAGAGTTTATTACTAAACAATAATTTATGAAAGTACCTTTTTTGCTGTTCTGAAACTTATCCCAGGGTAAATGAAATGACATTCAATTTTACTATGGGTAAAAATGACATGGGGCTTTTTCCCACCATCTATTTGGCATTAGCTGTAGTGTCCGCTATCAGCTACTTAATTTAGCGTAATCTCAGCTTCAGACGCTCTGTCCAAGGCTAACGTAAAGTCTGGTATCTTCTGTACACTTAACTACAGTAGATACAAGCCTCTGAATCTTCAAGAATGCGTTCTGATTGGCTAGTTGCTCTGTCATGTATACGTGCTTCTGAAGACCAGTTTCCACTGGAAGATAAACTACTGAACACCACGACACAGTGAGCTTTTAGGGGCGAGATATAGCTGGTGAATTGAAAGAGTTCAGACATCACATCTCTGTTAGTACAGGAGGTGGGTAGAGTAGCCAAAAACTGTGCTCAAGTAAAAGTAATGGTACTTTTTTAAAAAATATTATTTACACAAGTAGAAGTAAAAGTTGTCATTTAATGATTTAATTGAGTTAAAGTAAGAAAGTGTAGTAAATACGACTACTAAAGTAATAAGTCACTTCATCAGATCTCATTGAATAATCAGTGCTGTGTTTCCCAAACGACGACGCAGCTCCCTCCTGAGCTATCGTAGCATGATGCGGCGCGTTAAATGTACGAATGAACTACTTACAACTTTTTTTTTCTAAACTGGAGTTAGACCGTCATAAATCAGCACAAACGTAGTTTATCAAACACCAAAATTCTTTCTTTGCCAGTTAGCCACATTATCTGCCACTGTTAACTAGCTCCATCAAACTCCATTAGCCAAAACCTCAGCTTATCGTAGCATGTCCACATCTTTAGGCTGAAAGAGAAGGCATGATACTGTTGACTTTATTAGTTAGAGAATGAAACATTGCCGTAATATGAGGCCAGGAGTGCTCTTCTTCCACAGCGTCGACCACTGCTGTGAAATCAGTGATACTACTGTGATAGAGCGCATCGATGTTAGCGGCTATGCTACCATTAGTTTACAGCACGCATATGACTGCATTTTATTGGTGACACGAAGCCTTTAAGATGCTTTGGATTGATGAATATAGTCGTGTAAGATGAGTTCGATGGGTGCGTTTGAACGGAATGCCCAGAATGTGTGTTGAATTGAATTTATTTAAAAGTGTAACAGGAGGAACACAGACAAAAGTAACAAAGTAAAAGTAAAATTTTGTATGTCTTATTAAAAGCCAAAATTTTATTAACAATGTTCTTTAAGTAAAAGTAACAAAGTAAATGTAGCATGTTACTCCCAGCCTCTGGTTACTATTAGTTACTAGTATGTTAGTATCATTATTACTATTGTTTTAGTATTAGCTCTGTTTGAAACATTTATTAAACTCTTCCCTGGTTACAAAATGTTACAAAATGAATGCATTTTGTGAAGCATTACGATATTTGTGTGTTGATTTGTGGATTACCTCGCAGAAGTAGAGTAGAGTGGAGGCATTTTGGGAAAATCATCAGTCAAAATAACCAAATGTTGCTTGACAGTCCAGTGGAGTAAAAATTGAATCTTCAAATTTCCTGCTTTCAATTTAATTATTATGGAAATATTATGAACATTCTCCTAACATATCATCCAGTAACTACTATGAATTGTTCAGCGAAACCAATAGGAGAGGTGTGTAGCTACTAGAGCAAGAAATGACACTCTTGTACCTACACACTGACATTTGATTAATATATATATATATATATATATATATATACACACACACCTTTCGACTGCATTTACCAGATTTTCACTGATCAAGCCAAGAAACCAACAAAATTATACAAAAGATAATCATGATCATTTTATGAGTAGTAACACTAGTAGTAACTGGGAATATATTTTGCTTTGTATTTGACACACAATTAACAGTTTGGCATCATTTGCACATTTCCCACCTGAGAGTAGGCTGAGAAATCACATCTACAAGGAGGTTTCTGTGCCTCCTGTTCCTTCTGTTTCTATTTGCAGGTTTCTAAGCTCCATCTCTCTCTCTCACACACACACACACACACACACACACACATGCCTGCACGCACATGTACACATACACACAGAATCAGTTCCCAAACCAACGTGCGCCAGCGTAACTTTGATGCCACCTCAAAAAAATAAATAAAAGATGAAGAAGAATAACACAGCACAGGAAGGGATCGTGGCTCTGGTGGATCTGGTCTGCTGGAGCGTGATGTTCTTGGCTCGGCTTCAGAGGTTAACCAGTGAATGCAAACCAGCGCAAAGCTTTGCTAAATGCTTTTAATTATGTACTGTATAACCAGCAGACTGGAACGGTGCTACCTGACTCAAGGCCTCCAGGACCTTAAGCTATGAAATGAGACGTCCAGTCAAGCAGTCCATACAGTTTTATATTCTTGGGAGGCAAATCAGTTCTGTAATAAGTCAGTTTGTTATTTAGTGATAGACATGAAAATAGAAAATAATCATTTGATGCATGCTCTCAGATTAAAATCATTCGTAATGTGTTGTGAGTAGAGATATATATCATAATCCAAAGCCAGGGTCAAAACAGTCAAACGGGGCTCAAACATAATCAAAGACAAGGAAGAGGAAGTAGCAGAAAGCGTAAGCATCCTCTGTCCTGAAGACTTTCTCATGGTGGAAAACTTCCTGACTGGCTAGGACTTTCACACACAACATTAAACAGAAGGTTCTCACCAAACATGGGGAGTTGAAGATTGAAAAAAAGACCAGGTGACGTTTTTGCAATCTTTGACTGTCCAGTTTCTGTGAATCAGAATATGAAGTGGAACCAAGGTGCGACGTGTTGTGTGGATGCTTTTCTGCTCACCATGTTTGTAAAGAGTGGTTAGAGTTACCGTAGCCTTCATGTCAGTTTAAAGCATTCTGGCCACTCCCCTCTGATCTCTCTTATTAACAAGCCCACAGAACTGCCGCTCACTGGATTTTTTTTTTTTTTTTTTTTTTTTCACACCACTCTGTGAAAACTCTAGAGACTGAAGCTTTGGATAATTGTATGAATGAGCAGACTTACAGGTGTTCCTAATATAATTCCATATACACTAGCTTTATTGTAGAGTTAAAAGCACAGCAGTGTATCATTGTGAAGATGCTAAAGAGCTTTCTGTAAAACATCACAGCCATTTAGCATCATGACAAAGCCGAATAAGTGTAGGCAAAGAACAGCGCCATGTGAAACATCTGCTTATGGGAGCGGAGAGCAAACCTAGAAGCCTGGGTGCTCTTATCTGAGGTTATTTGTGTGTGTGTGTGTGTGTGTAAGTGTGTGTGTGTGTGTGTGTGTGTGTACAGGGCTGGAGGAAGGTGACTCCTGCAGTGTGTAATTAGACAGCAAACTGCTTCACCAAACATGCTGGCTGCCCTGTCGAGTGCGCGCGCACACACACACACACACACACACACACACACTGTGTCAGATACTAACATCCCCTCTATATATGGAGCTCTTTCTACTTTTCTGTTTGCTTTACATTTATTCACCTGGCAGATGCTTTTATCCAAAGTGACTCACAAGCGAGTCGGAATTCAATCCAAATGCAGAGCTTTTAAGAAGAGCTGACGCTGAGAAAGCTGTTGCAAGGCGCTTCAGCAAGTCTCCAGGAACATGAGCAAGGTATTTGTAGAAACAACAGTGAGAAGCACTTGCTAATATTTAGGAGTGCTTCAAACACGAAACAGTCAGAACAATCTTGCAAGCTGATGTAAGCTACCTGTCAAAAATAATATTAAAACAAGCTGCATTTTTTATTTTTTTTTGGTCTTATTAAATTTGAGAGAAAAAAGGGAATCTGGTGAGGGAACGGATGTTAGGCTACCCCAACCCTGCTATAACACAAGTGACTAACTATAAACAGATTAAATGTATCATACTTCATTCTTAAATAAACAAACATTTGTAATCATTGGAAAATTGATGTGGTATAAGAGGAATAAACACTTCTGGACGATATGTTATAGGAAAATAATCAACTCCATGGTGATAACAGTTACTCATTGATTATTTTTCCATGGCAGCAAGGCCCATCATGTTATTATTCCTTACTTAAACAGCAATAATCAATAAAATTAATGCCACTTTATTCCAGTCTTCCATTTTTTTTTCCATCCCAAGGTTTTACCTGACCTATGATTTCCATTATACCATTATATCAGGCCTCAATGGAGTTAATTACGAGTTACTTCTTTCAGATGTTTTCGACAGGATCTGCTTAGCGGAGAGAAAGAGACAGCATATTTTGACATTGTAAATATGTGGATAGCAGCTTATGGAAATTAAGGCAGTGATTATCCTGGATTAGCTATATAGAGTTTTCAATAAAGCTGCCTGAGATGACAGTGTGTCAGACGAAGCTCCTCGGTATGTAGTCAGGATGAATGCAGTTCTCTCAAATGTATCCTTTATTTGCATGCATTTACTTTAGATTTTTGACATCATTTCCCTATTATGTGCTTTCTAAAGATCTTGCAATATACATAATATATAGACATATACCATGTTTCTTTAGCTTCAGACCTAAGGATTTGGCTGTCTTTAGCAGACATCAGGATTAGACTTTTGGCCCTTCTGAGCCTTACAAGATCTAAGGACTTGGCTTCTGACATTAATGAAAGGCTGTACATGGACTTGCACTCCAGTACTACAGCCTTTAAGTAATTTCAGTGCCCACATTATGTAGCTACATTAATGACTTGGACTCAAGTCTAGTCTCAAGACATTTTCTTCATTGATTTGGACTTCTCTTGGACTTATTTTCATTCGGACTTGGACTTGTCTTGGTCTTATTAAATAAGGTCCTGGTCTTGACTGAGAATTTGTAAAAAATAATATACATATATGTCTTTTCTTTTTTTCAAGTATGACAAAAATAATACTTTCATCTAGAAAATAGCCTAATCATTGGCACAATATACAAATTCAGTAAACTATTTGTAGTAAAGTCTTAGGCTTGAAAAGAATTTAAATGTTTTGGTCTTGATCTTAACTCAGTCTTGTTTTCATTTGGATTCAATCTAGACTTGTCCTTGGTCTTGACTCAATCTAGTTGACTTAAGAATTTTACTATTAATATTGCCAGACCTATAAATATGACTATTAAACTTTCTAGACCTAAGGATTTGGCTAGTGTCCTAACCAGATGTAAGGATTTGGCTACTGGCTTTTTTTTTTTTTTTTTTTTCTTCAAATGTGTTAAAGTGTTAGCATTATATTTGGAATGTTAGATGTAGTGCTAGATCAAGTTTCCCAATTTGATAAACCATCATTATATCACATAGGCTACAACAGAAAACCTTTGGTATAGACTCAGCTTTTGTACACTGTATATACTTTGAATTCTATAATTAAGGTTAAGAAATTAACATTACATAGCGTAAATTAACTAAACAGTCAACATCTGGCCCTTAACCTTACTAGACATAAGGATTTGCTAGTGTCCTAACCAGTCATTTTTTACACTTTACTTGTGCACTTGATAGTAAAACTTGAAACTTGAGACATTTGGCTCTTGACATTAGTGGATGTGAGGATTTGGTTATTGACCTTACCCAGCCTTATCAGACCCAAGAATTTGGCCTCATCTGAGGATTTGTCTAAATAGCCAATCAGGCTTACACTTAGTGAGTGTTTGTGGATCAAGAAGTGCAAGAAGTGGTGTAGATGCATTAAAAGTAATACTATAACTATATAAATAAGAATTGAGTAAAATTACATTGATTTTTTAAAAATCAGTACTATAGGGTACTACTTTCAAAGCCTAATATATGAGGTATGCATGTGTGTGTGTGTGTGTGTGTGTGAGACACCTTTGCTCAAGGCCACATTGGCAGCAGGTCATTGGAGATCAGGTGAGTATTGACCCGTAAATAGCTCATTCGGCTGTGAGCTCCTGAGAAATAGACCAGGGGCTTTAGGTGCCTTATGCGCTTTAGATACTTTTCTATCATCAGTGATGGGATTCAAATCTCTGAACCCTCTGGGCAGAAACCAAGTGGCTATTCAACCTCCATAAACATCATACTGAAGGTTATTTTGCAGGAATTTAATGACCTTATTCAGCGCTGAAACACTTCCTGGCTAAAAAAAATATATATTAAATAAAGACGGCTTGTAAATATAGTGAAACTCTCAAGGGTTTGTCTTGAGACCTTTCGTTAGACGAACATAATTGTACATAATGTCAATAAAGTACACAACCTTAAGAACCACTGTGTACCCTTCCCTACTACCAGTTACCTTGGGGAAGAGAAATGTACCTGTTCTGTGGCATTTAAAAGCTTAGATTTGAGGTATACATTAAAACTTTAACAATAGACAATGTCACAAGAAATAAAGCCCCCAAAATACATGCACCGGTGTGAGAGGTAGAGTTTTCTGAATTTATTTGAAACATGATTGACAGACAAGTCGAGATGCTAATCTGCCAACCCTGAAGTAAAATAATAGGGGTTCATTTTTATATATATTTCTTTCATAAATCACTAAACTGGATGAATAAACAGGGATTTACAGTAACCATCAGGCATTTGGGGGGTGGGCTGAAATGCTGCTTATCTGTTCCAGTTAAAAAAAAAAATTTACATGCACACTTTCCTTCATTCTTTTTTTCTTTCCTATTTTAGAAGAAGATGTTACATACTGTACATCAATTATTAAGAAACTGTGCATGTAATCATCTAATGAATAGATTTTATCTGAAACAGATGAGATGCAGTTTTTCCCTCCCAAGTGTCTGGTAGTTACCGTAAAACTCTGTATAAACCCACACTCCAGTTTCTACTGCAATGCTTGGTCATGCAGTTTGAAGGTGTCTGAGCTCACCAGCACAAGACAACGAACAGCATTTTTAATCATCTTCTATTTATCATTAGCATTAAACCTATTTGTTAAATGTTAGATTTGATGCTTTGTTTTAGCTATATCTAGTATTTTAGTATTAGTTTTCTTGTCAAAATGTCTATGCCATATTATTTAGTTATAACTTATACTCAGATGTTAAACATATCGCTTCTACACAAAATACGTAAAAAACTGTCAGGTCTAGAGATACCTCTTTGTTCTGATTGGTTGGCTGTTGGTGGTCCACATCATTTGCTTTTTATATCCCATTTCCAGAATCCATAGTGCTACAGAGTCCCGAAGTTCCTCTCTAAGCAGATATTTCATTGACCATGAATGTACAAAGAACTTTGCCAAATATTTCAAAAAGAGTTCTGACTTAAAAATCGCTGACCAACGTTTGTGAGTTCTGCATCTGTCAGCAAGCTGAACTCTTGCCAAAGCTTGGCCAAATTGGCGGCTTGTTGGTGTGTAAGTGACGGATGTGTGGAGCCTCGTTTTCGTACAAAAAGTGTTGGTGTTTGTTTGGGGAAAATGTGCTGCACGTTGGCAAAAATTCTAGATGCTGTTACAAACCTCAGCCTACCTAATGGGTGGGATTACTGTTGTCATCTTCCTCAGAAAAGCAATAATATCAATCAGTTACTGATATATATGTTTCAAGAGAGAGATTACGCTTAAGATTACAGAATCCACAACATGACTCTATTTCCAGAAGATAAGATGCTATACAGTATATGATGCAACAACCTGATATAGAGCCTCAGGACAGAAAATGCTGAATGCGGAAGATGATGTAAAACTGTTGGGAATTCCTGGAAGGCTTCGTTATTGAAGGTTATTCTGTACTTTTACTGTTTTTCTCAGGAGAGCTGTGTGGGCCGGTGAAGAGGAAGTGTAGTGGTTGTTAACAACCTGTGACCAGAAGTTGGCTTGTTCAAATCCCAGAACTGCCACAGACCAACCAATATCATAATATTCGTATTAATTAATATAGTAATATGCTATAAAATATAAAGAATGTATTGTTTGACTTGGATAATTGGATATTATATTGAATTAACTACCTCATCTATTTAAAAATTTTTTTTATGATAAGTGATAATCATATATCAAAAGGATCATGCTTTGTATATGGTTTGAAGCAGATTTTTGTGTAAATTCAATTCACTCTCACCTGGACACTGTAACTTTTTAGTTTTCTATTCAGAATTGAGTTGCATATGCAGTGAGGAAATAGTAATAAATTGTGCACATCGGTATATAGACCTCTGGTTGTACGAATTATTTAGAAGTTGTGAAAGAGTTACGAAGTAAAACTTGAACTTAAGCGCGTTAGTCTAGTGTGATATGTTTTTAGGTTTTTATTCAAGCTTAGAGGCAAGTGCTTGTGTTTAAAGGCAGTGGTTTAGATGCCATTGAAAAACCCCAGCTTGGACGCTTCTACTCAAGAAAAATCTGGCAACCTCAAAGGTGTAAACTACACACAGGTGATTTGCATAATTTGAATGAGAATTCCAGAGAACTAACTTCTCTAACTTTTGTACTTAAGTTGTAGACTATAAGTACGGCCCAGTACGAACATCCTTTCAACTTAGTTAGTATCCGTCTTTACTCATCTACACCATTACACTGTAATCATTTCTAACTGCATTATCTGGTGTCACCTAGAAGAAGATGGGTTTCATCTGGAGTATCTCAATGTGTATTCCTCATGAGAGGTTTTCCTCACGACAGCCGCCTCTCGCTTATTCATTAGAGATCTAAATCTACATTGTGACCATGTCTCCAGGTAAAAGTGCTATAATAATAAAAATTAAATTGAATTGAATTAAAAGGCCAGTAACACAAAGTGCTATCTTACATAAGTGACCTTAAAACTGACAGCTCCTCAAAGCACCTATTATTCCCATAAAAGTTTACTACTTGAAATGTGCAGAAAGCAAAAATGAACTACAGAGTCAATTATGAGTCTTAGGAAGGTTGTAATTTTTATTAGAATGGCCAATTGCGTGAAGCATGTGAAGTTGTAAGAGAAAGTCAAGTAGGCTATTGGGTACTAACCTCCGAATAAGAAAAAAAACAAAACAAAACAAAAATCTTTAGACGCAAAAATATCTCCTCAAATAAAATTTCCTCAAATAGGGTGAAAGGTTTCTGTTAGAGTGATGCCATAAAAGAACCATGCTTGGTTTCCTTGTGTTATTCTTTAGAGATATGTGTTGCCACAATAAATTGAATTATCATTATTCACCACAAATATCCTTCCTCATACCGGTAATCATCATCATCATCATCATTATCATCAACAACAACAATCAAAACGTTCTTTAGGAGAGGTTCTTTAATGTCAATATGCTAAAGAAACCTTATTTTGTGTATATAAGTGCAGCTTTTCTCTGCCTGGGAAAGCCATTTAAAATCATGTAATGGAGTGCAGGGGTACATTAACTGTAAGAGCGCTTGTTATTAGGTTGCTCATTGTTCTCCAGACAAACATTACTGCCTCTTTTCAGTATTAACGTGTTAATAAAAACCACACACAAGAGACATCTTACAGTATATGAGTGTACCAAATGTACCAAGCCTCGCTATTAACACTAATACTCTAATACTCTGTCCAAAGACCAAGACTGAGGCTCATTCCACATTTATTAAACCAAATAAAGCCACTGAAGCATGAAGAGCACTCACAATGAATCACCAGAAAGAGCTTCAGGAGACGTCACTCGTTTTCAGGAACTGCTTTAGCCTTTTTTTCATTGACGCTCACCTATCGGCATGCTTTAGGGAGGTGGGACAAAACTGCAGAACCCGGAGAAAAGCCACACAAACACTGGCAGAACTTGTAAAATCACCCATTATAGGTTATGAAAACTGTACATTTTAGTTTCAGTGTCACACAACATTCACTCAACGCTGTTACCCTATAAAACAAGTCACATGTTCAAACAGGAAATTGTGTCATCCAAATTTCCTGAAGATTATGGCAAGGAGGAAGGTAAGTTCTGTCATTCTTTCATTATTTTTCAGTAGTATTGTGATATTGACTTTTGATTAAAATGTAATTAATAATACACATTTTAAGTAAATGAGTGGCAGCAGGGGCGTGGTCGAGCATCAGCTGCAGATGACGAGGAGGCGGGTTGAACCAACGTGATGATTCGCACCTGTGTATGATCTCACCTGTGTATGATTTCAGCGTAAAAAGAGAATGCCTTGAACCAGAGAGAGCGGGACAGAGCTGACAGAGGTCACACACGCACACTCACACACACCTGAGCATGACCCTGGAAAGTGCTGATGAACTCGAAAGAGGTGAAAGCCCCGAAATATTGGAACGGTGTTTTATTTTGGTTTTTCTGAGTGTTGAGTGTTGAAAGTGCGCTGAAAAGCGCTAGTGGGAAAAATAAAGCTCTGTCAAAGTCTGCCTGTCTCTCGAGTCCTCCTTCCCACCCACCTTCACACACACACACACACACACACACACACACACACACACACACACACACACACACACACACACCAGATTCTACAAAATCATTGTACACAATCAGAATGTCCTTAATACCCTTATTAGCATTGATGCTGTTTTTTTTTTGTTGAACATTTTGCTTATTATTATTTCCTAATTATGATAAAAAAGAGAGATTGTTTCCTGAGATGGGATAACACATTTTCCAAATGGTTCCAAATGGATGTTTACTTGCTGAAAAATGATTTAAAAAGAAAAGAAAACGATATTTTTAGGAGTTACAAGGGCTATGACTTCACTGACACCTTTCCCCAGAAGTGCTCACTCTGGGCCATCACTCATTTGCCTTGTAGGAACTACAGTCCTGGCACATGACACTACCTGAAACAAAGCTGAGACCAATAAAAAAAAAAAAAAAAAAGTCTAAACTACAGCAAGTATTCATGTGTTTTAGAAAAAAAAAACACCAAGCCGTGATTAGCCATGTCCATAAAAGTGAAGCTATAACACGTTGCAGCTTTGAAGCATCACGTTCACGTTCATCGACTTGCCACACAGAAGCCAATTAACAATGCTCAGTCCTGTCACAGATTATTGTGTTTAGTAATGACAAACGCTGTATGAGAACCAACCACTCGTACAATACGACTGGACGTGAACTCACTGCAGCATGAAGGAAGAGCGTTTTTAAGACATGCCAGAGCCACACTATTAGACCACAATTACCACTAAAATGAGTGGCAGCCAACCAAATCAGTTACATTTGCTTGGACCGGCTGTTGCCACGCTTTCAGTCTTTGTGAAATTAGATTGCTATCATTCTCAGCGTCTGTTCTTACATGAGATAAGGCGGCGAGTAAGCAACGAATCTGTGATTAAACACTGGTTTGCTTCAAAATCCTGAGCAAGACTTCATTTCTGAGAATTCCTTCCTTTTTCCTAATCAGCAGTTCTCTATTCAGATAATAGGAAACACATGACTGGGCGTGAGAGCTAATCCCTTTTCCAATAAATTTAATTACATGATTCTAAAGCATGAACAATTAGAAATAGTTATCCTTGCGTGTCATGTCATGTCATGCTGTATAACTGCTGCCATTTTGAGGACCGAACAGACGACTGACTGCTTCGATGCTATTGAATCTGAGGTTTGTTAAGAATTGTCATTTATACTGATAATCGACTTCACTAATACACCTCGCTACATTAAATACATCTTCAGCGGATCCTCCCTGTCATGCCTCCTTTGTAGCTATGTTAGCTATCTAGCGACATGATAGGACAACTGTAGAGAGGTTTATCTCTGTTAGTATTGCTAATATTAGCGAAAGTTAATTATTTAGCTGATATTAACTTATCATACCTATAAAGACAGTTTATCTCCTTCTGATGAAAGGCCACTAGGCTTCTGTGCTCTGAAATGCTTTGAACTCAAGATTAGAAAGAGGGGTTGTGTATGAGAGAAATATACCAGGAAAACAACATTTGTGATGTTTTCTGCCAGTTTAAATGAAATCATCAGTTCAGGAGAAAGTACATAAGAATCACAGTCTATTTTATTGTTTTTATGTTTCAAAGTACTGTTTATTCGCTGTAAGTAATTTAGCCATCTTTCGCCTCTAGTTACATTTCCAATGTGCAGTGAAGCCAGAAATATGACGACCACAAAAGACAAATCACACAACAAGGATCACAGGGTAGGATTATTACATGGTAGGATTATTACAAGCTATTTTCAGTTGGATGATATCATTGATTGGACGCCACACCCCAGTGACACTGCACCGTTTCATGCGCTTAGCTTCTCCCTGCATGTCAACAGATTATTCAATAGCTTAAAGCCTGCCATTCTTCATGGCACGTCTGTTATTACAGGTGACACTGAAAATTAAAGAGAACTTACAATCATATATCACATTCTACAACACTGTGAAAAGAAAATGTCACGTTGCTAATATGTAACGTATGTTCACTTTCCTCTTGGGAATGAGGAATCGCCCTCATTGGATGATGCGTGTCCCAGTGTAGCGAACACTGCTCTCATTTGTTTTTAATTAATGACATGTACTTTTATTTTGACATTCGAGTTTGCTTCCTGGTCCTGTCTCTGCCTCTGACGCTTATTGGTTTGTTTCTCTATGTGGACACCTGTTTCCTATTTTCTGTCATTTCCTATTTTGATTTAAGCAGTTCAGTTTTCACATGTTCTTCACAAGGGTTTGATTTTGTTCATGAATTCAGTCTCCTGGCCTTGATCTGTTTTCCCATTTCTACCATTTTGAATCTGACTGCTCATGCTTCGACCATTTGATTACAATTGTGCCTGACAGTTTAGATTTGTTGAGAACATCCACCTGCCTCAGAATTCGCGAAATACTTTTGTGATACATTTGAAATTTGAAAGTTAGCACTGACATAGAAGGTCATTTCATGTAGGCTACAAAAATTTAGGATCTTTTGAGCATTGCCAGGTTCTCCTTCTGTGGAAACCTTTCAAGGTTCTATGCATAAATATCAAGATCCGATAGTTGCTCGTGTGTTGACACGAGCATGTTGGCATACACTCTTCAAGGTTCTTCAGTGTTTTAATAATCTTTCAATGCTTTTAGTTTTATAATCATGAGCTTGCACTTCTGGTTGAAGGTACTCAAATATTTTAGACATTCTTCTTTTGTATGGATACCTCCATCTCCTTCAGATAAAGTGTTAGACGCCCTGCCGATGGTTCACATGAGCAGGGGCAATTGTAGGGCAACCATCACCACCACCTACCTGATGATTAGTTTCACACTGCGCCTTTACCATTTCTGTAACTTCTCCTGATCTGGCAGAAGATGACAGAGGAAATCAGACCAGAAGCTGGCTGTAGCACTAACATTGTCTGCCAAGATCTCCTGAAGAGTAGATGGCTGAAGATCTTATGTATCATGCTGACCCATGAAGAGCAGTTCAGTGCAACTGGATTTGGATTGGAAACATCTGAGATATGGCCGAGTGGCTAACCAAGGCCTTAAGCCTAACTTTGACCTTGTAACTTTCATGCAAATTGAATTGTTATGAATCTGCAAGCAAAGGACTGTGCATGGCAGAACATGCTTAGAATTTCAACTACAGCTAATCAGATCTGAATAATCAGTGACAGCTGGTCGTGATGTAGACGGAGAGCTAAACACTAATCCCTTTCAATAGCTTGACAAAGAAACTGTTAGGGTTGAGCAATGAATTATAATCACCATTATAGACCATAAAACACTAAACATTCTGTCATCTGTCCTTTTGTGTAATTTATACTTGAATTGGACAATGTGTGATCAGTCTACAGCTTTTCTTTCTCTCAGGTTCCAAAGGCATTTTGCCGAAAAAAAGAAGGATGATAGAATAAATAATAAATGTTCCACCTCGTTCACCTTCATTACACTCACGTCTGTATCTCACATGCGCCTTCTCAGTCACTGCTGATGACGTGTTACAGATGTTTCTGACAAATATCAGCGCAAACAGAGATGCAAATTTATACCAGACGTCCCTGTAAATAATACAATTTTGCAATCTTTAATCCCGATTATGCTGATGATTTCTAATGAGATATAATAGTGGCACATTCCCATGTGCATTTTTTTTTATTTTGCCAGTGCAATTCTTTTAGAAAACTTTTCATCAGAATTTGTTGAGTAATTTCATTTGGGATATGGTTTGAGACACAAGACACAATTAAGTGTAGTACTTTGCTGGGATAAAAGTTGAAAAAGTTGATATCTGGCTGAATTTGGTTGCTGTTGGTCAGTTGGACCATCTTTGGCTACAAACAGGATGTGGGCTAGCAGACATTTGGTAGTTTTGATCAATCTACTAATTTCCAGGTTCAGAACTTTGGTCCTGGTGTACACCCTGTTCTACTGTCCAGTTGTAGTGTTTTCCCTTCTCTATCAACCACACCACTTCAACTCAGGAAGAGTTGTTCATTATTGAATGAGTTAAATCAGGTGTGTTGGGACCAGGGAAACACTGGGGGTGTGAGTAATACAATGGCACAATGAACCTTATCACTATGCTGTCAGCAACACTATAACACACTAACGCGTGACAGTGGGTCCTCCAAGACCAGGTTTGGAATGTGTCCTAATTCATAACAACCTTCAAAAATGCCTGAAGCCTGCTCATTCAAGAGCAGTTCAGTATCAATGTATCTCTATCTTGGTGCGTTTTCTTCAAAGATAGCATTATTTTACTTGCCCAGTTTGTATCATTGACAGTTTGACTAACTGCTTCTTGGCTAAAGTTGGTGCCAAATCTTAATACTAGAACTCAGATCTTTTGTGTATGGCTATCTTTTTCTTCCTACAACTTATCATGCACTAGGTTCTGGTCATTTTGTTGAAACTCAGTGTTGCAGCTGTTGTATCACGATCGGCAACATCTTGACATTTATTATAAATTTAGAATAATTTCACTTAAAATATATCTGGCATATTAACTAATAACTAATAAATGCTCTTCATTATCCAGCTCTGTAACTTCCTTTCAATTCCCAGAAAATCTAAGTCTCATGTCGTATTTGGCAGCCAGGCCATGGCCTTCAGTGTGGGCAGCTAAAGTGAACTCATCTCAGACTCAGTGCATTAGAAAGTGCTGTAACTCTCTATAGGAACACACAAGCTAGTTAGGAGCTTCCTCTGAGGTGGTGATAAAAGGCGAGAGAAGGGCCTGAGTCATCACATAGGCATGTGGGAGCTAAGCGAGTGAACAAGAGAACAAGCATTTACTGTCACAACTGAATGCAGCAAAGAACTGTTCTTTTTGTTTTCTTTACTTTCCAGGCAGCTGGATTTATCAAAGCTAATCCATGCATTAATAATTAGTGACTCATACCGAGGAAAAAATAACAACAAAGTGTGCTCTGTGTCATTTTGAGCTCTTTCTAAAACAGTCCACTCCGAAAGTATTGGAACAGCAAGGCCAATTCTTTTGTTTTTGCTATAAACTTCAGACATTTGGGCTTGAGATGAAAAGGCGAACACGAGCCGAATTTCAGCTTCCATTTTTCAAGTGATCGAAAATATTGGAACATGTGACTGACAGGTGTTTCTTGTTGCCCAGCTGTACCCTATTAGATTGATTGTTTAAATAATGAATAGCTCTGAATATCTACTCTTGGTTTGAGTTCTGCATTTCATCTGTGAAGACTGCATTTGTTGCTTAAAAGGATAAACCGACATGAAGGCCAGAGAGCTGTCTATGGGAGAAAAGCAAGCCATTTTGAAGCTGAGAAAAGAGGAAAAAACGATCAGAGACACTGCACAAGCACTGGGCTGATGACAGAAACGTTGTGAGAGCTGTGAAGAAAAAAACAAAAACAACAGTCAGTGACATGACAAACAGCCTCCACAGGGCAGGGCTGAAGGTATCACAATCCACCATTCGAAGAAGACATCAAGAGAAGATATATAGAGGCCATACCACAAGATGCAAACCCACTCATCAGCGGAAAGACTCAGAAAGCCATTGGAATTAGCAGAGGAATGCTGAGATGAGCCTCAAAAGTTCTGCAACCAAGATTAACCTCTACTAAAGTGATGGAAAGGCCAAAGTGTGGAGAAAGAAAACATGATCCAAAATGGTCAAGCACGGTGGAGGTAGTGTGATGGCTTGGGCTTCTGGAACAGGCTTACTAATCTTGACTGATGATGTTAATCATGATGTTAGCAGCAAAATGAATTCAGAAGTCTACAGAAATATTCTATCTGCCAATTTACAGTGTATCCAGTCTATTTGGGAGGAAATTCATCATGCAACAATGGACTTCATCAGGGTAAAAAAAGTGGATGGTTTTAGACTGGCCAAGTCAGTCACCAGACCTTAACCCAGTTGAGCAGCATTTCATCTCCTGAAAAGGAGACTGAAGGGAGAAACCCCCCAAAACATACAACAACTAAAAGAAGCTGCCGCACAAGCCTGGACATGATTTGCGTCATCACGATCACCATCATCATCAAACCATTTAGTGAGCCTGTATGCCATGTGGATGGGGTGGTGTCACCTTGGAAGGGGCCACGCCCATCAGAATAGAAATGTTTCATCAATAGATGAAATTGATCAGTCAGAAGAACTCTGGGTTGTTTTGTATTGGGTTGATTCACTCTAGTGGGACAAATGGGACAAACATGACAGAGCCACTGTTTTTTTTTGTTTTGTTTTTTTTTCTTTAAGGTATCACCCATTTGTAGCATTTTTTTGGGTGCCATTAGTGATCTTAGGATAAAGTCTGAACCAGATTAGGAGAGGTGGCTTCTAAGGTTCTAGATTATGAGACATGTTTGAGGTTCTGAGAGGATGGTCAATAAAATGCAATATTAAGTCCATATCTTCGACCAGAATGAATTACTGAGCCATTTGCATGATAGAAAAATGGCAACATTTTGGTTAAAGCATGTCTTGACTATCCAAATTCTAAAAAAATTCAGTTCTCATTTTTCTATTTATCTTGGTTGCAAGCAAGTTAAGCTTTGTGCATTCAATAACAAATTGATTTCTCTGTTTTCACAAAAGCCATTTTAAATCCATATTTCAAAACACGCCAAGTCAGTCAATGGGGAAAACAGTCCCCGTTTGCCAGCACTATAACAACATAACAGATCAGTCTAATGGTCTGAAGCAGTGTGTATGTGTTGCAAAGGGAAAACAAATGGGGAAGATATATTTCAGTAAAGAACTTAACTAGGAATGAGGCAGCAGATGGTTGTGTTTCCATTCTAAACTGCACAGCTCTTAGGTGCTCCTAATGTGAGCACTTCATCACGGAGTGTTGGGGGATTTATACCACCACCAACAGGTGGCAGTAGTGCATCATGGTACTGTTGATGGCTATCCAGATAGGAAGGGGAAGTTGAAGAGACTGATTTAGGAATAGATCATCAACCTAACTTTATCTTAAAAAAGAAAAAAAAAAACAGCGATCAGTAATGGTTTGGGAATTACATGTTCCTGGCCAGTGTTTCCAAAAAAAAAAAAAGTTTCCAGTAATCCCTCAGATATCAGCCTTTCCCCATTCAAGTATGTTGCAGATCAAACCAGAAACAGATGATAAGAAGCAGTTGAGGGATAACAGGGAGCCAGAGGTTCTGGAAATATATCAATTGGTGCCAGAGGGTCAGAAGTGCAGGGCTAAATCACTGGCTTGTGTATACTCTCCTGGAACAATCCCTCTCTCCATCAGGTTTGAGCGACAGCCATTTAATTAGAGTCATGCTGACGCTGACGCTGATACATCCCAGACCTCCAGGCCACCATAGGGCCGCCCGATGACTCCATCCTCTCTTTTCCCAAATGGCATTTCTATTCCAGGGGGTGAAATCTGTCAGGGAAAAAGCGAAGGATGGTGCCAGCTCTGTGGATATGAGCCAAAAGTGTATTACAGTACACTCAGAGACAGCGAGCCTGATGGCATAAAAACTGTTTCATTCCCTTAAAGCTGTTTTGTATGTGTGTGTGTGTGTGTGTGTGTGTGTTTTTTTCCAGTCATTGCTTATGGATAATAGCGAGTCATCCTTTTATATTTTGGCACAGCATACAAAACAATTCAGGGCAAGTTGGCATGATTCATTCAAAACCCTCCAGAGCAAGATTAGTATTGCTCATAACGCAAATGCATATAAATAGCTACAATGAGCCGAATAACAAACAATGCTTTTATTTTCAGCTTTTTCCCCATATTGTCTTTCCATCCATGTACTGGGATGCAGTTTTGATTCTTCAGGATCACGGTGCAACATCCAGGACAATACAGGGTCTCAAATGCAGTATAAGAAGATTCATTAAAGGTGCATTAAGTAAGTTTAGTCTTTTTTTTTTAGACTAGGTCTTTAATGGTTAGGTGGGTTTGGCATTTGAATGACTCCCACCCATGTTCATAGAACTCCACCCCCAGGATCTATGGTGGCCCATAGAGTGTCTATAAAATGATTGACAGGAGGCACATTAAACACAAATAAACATTCCGGCCCAGAAATCCATTTTCATCCATCTTTTGCTAAGGCCATGATTTAATCCTTTTTTTTTTTGTTCATTTTCTACATATCTTCCAGGTTATTTGTACAAGTGAGGAATAAAAACATTAACTATTGCACCTTTAAAATGTCTCTATCAAAGTTGCGTATGGTCACATTTGATCATAAAACAAGTACGCAAATTCCGCTGATTTCCTTATTCATCAATTTAATCTTTAGAATCAATTATGATCAAATTCACATCTAGTCGGTGTGCACAAAATGCAAATTAATTTTTTATACCAATTATAGCAATTAACATTGATGATCACAATTAACATAGGAACCTCATACTATTAAGTAGGTAATGGGTTGTGATGTAAATGTGAATGATGTGGTGTTAACATCTTAACTCAGACTGTGACTCAGAATGTGGGGAAGTGCATTTTTACCAGCTCATTAGTCAGTCACTTGAGTAATAGTTACATGTGCAAGATTACATTTTTTAACACTAAAACCTGGCAGATGTTGTTTTATTCTTTTTTTCTCATCGTTCATAGTCTTTCAGTGTTCAAATAATTTCTTCCAGCATTTTTGTTTGTATGAAATAAGGATTTGCTTATGTGTAAGGATTTGTATAAGAATGGAAACTTGACTCAACTCAGTAATAAATAAAGCTTTAAATGCTGTGTATTATAACTAATACCAGTTACATCTGGCCAATAACCAAAAAAAAGTATATGATGTTAAAAAGCTATAACTAAATGTATTTGTATATCTTGTATATGATATCATTCATTTAAATAGAAGAATAGAAGTATATTAAGAACAAATAGAAGAATCGCAAATTACAAGCCCACTGGATGAATCTGTGTTAAGAGTTCGTTTTCATTTTGTACCTTTTCGAAAATAAGTTCTTTTTTTTTGTAGCAACCTTGAACAAAACCACCACTAACGCAGCTTCTTTGAAGTATTTTCTCCTCTCTCCATTTACTTCTTTCTGCAAATGTTGGATAACAATGACCTGCTGAAGGATCGCCTTTTATTAATTCCTTGTTACTAGTCTTGCATTAATTAGGTCATTTCTAGTAAATGTGATATATATACGAGGGTAGAGTGGAGTGTCCCATATGAATGTGACATGTTAATGAGGGATTAGTAGGCGGGACCTTGCATCCATGTAGCTGATTAATCGAGTTTGCTCAAATCATCAGTCGTTTTCATGTCATATGATAGTTTCATTAATAGTTTATTTGGAAATATGAATAACCCATGTTCTTTTGTTGTTGATATTTATTTAGTTTGATTTTAAACTTAAAATCCACCATCTTCTAGCAGGAACACATACTTAATATGTTAACCCCCGGCAGCTGTAGTAGTAGCCATATGTAGAGAATAGCCACGAGGCTGAATCCCACATGGCTATTCTTTACATATGGCTACTACTACAGCTGTGGAACTCAAGACTGATCTCAAGACATTTTCTGTATTGACTTGAACTTGTCTCTGACTGGCATTTGTGCTTAGACTTGTCTTGGTCATTGGTCTCACTAAATATGGTCTTGATCTTGATCAAGAGTTTGTTAAAAAATGTTTGTGTTGTCTTTTCTTGTTGTATGTCCAAAGTTTCTTCTTGAAAACAGCTTAATCATTGGCGCAATGGATGAATAAAGTCAACTACTTGAGAAAACTAGCAAAATCGGTTCACGTTCAACTTATTTAAGAATACATCACATCACTTAAACCACATTTGGAGATGGTCAAGGAGGAGGTCTCGATGCAGCCTAAACAACATCGAAGGACCACTTTGTCACCAGTGTTGCCAGGTTTGCGGATTTTGCATCGAATCGTGCTAGTTCTGAAAAGTCTAGTGTCTGTTGTGATGCTTTGATTTCAATCTGTGGGTTGGATATTTTGCAAACATTAGACTATATTAATTAAATCTCTATAAGCTATTAAAACCTGCAATACCACATGAAGTCTCCTTTCATACTCAGGCTTCTTTTTACCATCTTCCCTGCTATCTCATTCATCTACAGAAAGGCACCACCACAGGACCACCACTGGTGGACCATTTTCTGCACTGCAGTCACACTGACATGGCATTTTTGTGTGTGCGTGTGTGTGTGTGTGTGTGTAGCAGTGTTGATGAGATTTTAAACACCTCAGTGTCACTGCTGTGTTGAGAAACAATCCAGTAGCCAAAAATGTCTCCAGCCAACAGTAGTGCTGTGGTCAGACAGTATTGAAGAATGTACAATAATAAACAACAACTATTCATGAAAAAAAGTCTATAATAAACATTTCTATAAGGTGGCCAACAAGGAAGCCAGTCTAATAAAGTGGACAGTAAGTGTGCAATGGGTTTAGAAACACCAACAAATGCTGCTGTGCATAGACATAAAAAGGGATACTATGAATAAAAGTCAAAAAGTAAG
Source organism: Pangasius djambal (assembly GCA_022985145.1). NCBI lineage: Eukaryota > Metazoa > Chordata > Actinopteri > Siluriformes > Pangasiidae > Pangasius > Pangasius djambal. Next base: position 20,838,331 of record CM040991.1, read on the forward strand.
AAATACAAAAAGAAACACAACCTGCAATGGACCACCGTCCCATCCAGAGTGTATTCCGCCTCACACCCAGTGTTGTCAGAATAGTCTCCGGATCCACCATGACCCTGACCAGGATAAAGTGCTTACTGAATGAATAGCTAGCTCCTTGATTTTAATGGGGGTTGATATCCCGGAACTACCAGAGAGCCACCACTGAACCAATTAGTGATGGTGGTGCAGCGTTTAGTGTTGCCACGTCATGACTCCCCAGTTTGATCCTGAGCTTGGGTTACTATCTGTGTAGAGTTTCATGTGTTCTTCCTCTCTCCTCATGGGTTCTCTGGTTACCTCCCAAAACATCCCAGTAGGTTGACTGGCAACTCTAAATGCCCCTTGGTGTGACTGTTTGTGTGAATGTGTGTGTGTGCATGGTGTCCTACAATGGACCAGCATCCCTTTCATGGTGTGTATATTCGCCTCACACCTAATGTTCCCGGGATACACCATAACCCTAACCAGGATAAAACACTCACAACATTGAAGGACCACCTTATTCACCAGTGATGAGGTTTGCAGTTTTCATATGGAATCAAATTATTTCTGGAAAGTACTATCCTACTGTGGATAATACAGCATCTAATATGCTCGTAAGGTCACATGACAGTCCCAGCTAGGTAATACAGAAACATCACTGGGAATGATGAGCAAACTTTGCTGTCAGATCTTACACATAGTGAGCACCTGTGTCTTTCTATAAAAGACTAATTGATCTTTAAAAGAAGATCTTTATGGAAGCAAGCATCCACATATTCATTAAGGTGTGTGTGTGTGTGTAAATGCGTGTGTGGCATTCATAACAGCCTTCATTAATTCTTATCAAGCGCTGTCATTAAGGGCCATTAAGCACAAAATGAGATAATCACCTCTCTGGAGCTCTGACCTGTCTATGCTGCTGTTTGGGACTGATCTCAAACAATTTTGTTTGGTAATCTGTTCCTAAATCTAACATAAATCTAAGATGCAGTACCTCAGTATTGGAGGTTTTACCATCAGAGAGTTAGATATCTTACAGTGTATTTATCAAACATCACAGGAACTACTGAATTTGGATCAGGTCTTCAAAACACGTCCTTGTCTTCACATTGATTTAAAGAGCACAGAAACTGGGCCAACATCATGTCATCACTCTTATTCTCAGAAGTTGATGAATGTGGGTCAGGTTTTCAGTTCTGTAATAATTTCAACACTAATAAACTTTATCTGTATAGCGTCTTTCTCACACCTAAGGGCATTTGACAAGGGCTTAAACCACTACATCCAGACTTTCATGTCTGGCATTCATTCTGGATAAAAATACATGAACCAAGGATTAAAAGATGGGTGAAATAAAGCACAATATCAAATTCATAAAGACTATGAAGTGTAATCAGTTGGACATGAGCATGTAGGTGTTGGTGGAATGGGACAAAAATGTTATAATATTTCAGCAATATGAGCCTTCTGTAGGTATGACTGTGTTAGGGAAATAATGAATAAAGTTATGGAGTCACTGTAGGGTATGCGGTGTAATGGCAGGCCTCCGGTCCGCACGCACCAAACACTGCACGCTCCTTACAAGACTGCTGTCGGGGCCATTTCAGCACCACTATTTTGGACAGCGAACAAGCACATGGTAGAGCGGAGAAATAGAGCTCTTCTGGCAGCCAATAAGCACTGAGGCAGTTCCTCACCCTCACAGAGAAGCTGAGAGAGTATAAAAGGGTGCTGCAGCTGCAGACGGGTGAGCCATTTCTGTCTCCTATCTGATGCTGTCTGTGTTCTGTCTCTCAGGTGCAGGGACCACAGACAGCAATGAAAGCCAAGCTCACCTCCTGCGCTGTACTGAGGGTTCTCTTCCCCAGGACCCTTGGGACCACCCTGGACCTCTCGATACTGCCAACCCACCCCACTACACCTGGGCCATGGAGCTCACTGAGATGTGCCTCTGCTTACAAAGCCAGCACTGTTCACACCGACTATATCACCATCCTGCCACTATCCCTTCAGTCTAAGAAATTAAACTCACCTTTGTTTGCACCTATCTTGTCTCTACTGTGTCTGTGTTCTTCCTGTCGCTGCAGTGAGTTGCTACAGGGGGTTTAGGGGTTTTAGGGATTTAGGGCTTAGGAGGTAGTCTAGGGGAAAGATTAAAGTTTTAGGATATAGTGTGTGGTGAAGAGACCAGTGTCGGTGGACCTGAGAATATGGGCAGGTTATGATCTAGGGTGTGAGGGATGTTGATCAAACCAAGGTCGGGTGTGTGGTTTAGACTGGGTTAGGATTTATGAGTTAGGCATAAAGGGTTAGATATTAGAGGTGACTTGGGAAGGGGGAAGTGGTAGCATTTAGACTAGCATGATTTTTTATGGGTTAGTAATGGGTTACTATGGGTTAGTAATCCATCTGCAGATGTTTGAATATACCGCAAAGTTCCAATAGTTGTGCTAGTTTAAACCACTTAATGGCTTGTTAAGGTGCAAAGTCTGGTTTGTTAGGGGCAAGAAATTGTGTAGAGGTGCATGAGGATCAGGATAAAGAAACAATGATATACCATATCATGCCATCTTTTTTCATTTATTTTTCTCCTCGTCCCTTCAGTACATAATAAGCATGGATAATCACACAAGCAATTGGGGCAGCTCTTCTCTAATCTCCCCCAGTTGTGTGATTTGAAAAGCAGCAGGTGTCTAATTAGGAAGAAACAGCTCATTGCTACTATTTTATTATCCGGAATATGAATGTATGTGGTGCTTTATTGGATCATAGCACTGATTTATTTTTCACATAGCCCAGCAATTTGATTTGGGTGGTTTGACAGATCAGCAGCTATGCATGTGAAACTGTTCAGCAGTGGTTATGCAGTTTTACACCACCACAGCTCAATGTTTGTGAACCATTTAAGAAACCAGTTTGTTAGATGTTAGAGTAATAAGACGAAATAAAACGCCAATGAATTCTCGATTCTGATCAGCCAGAAGGTGTTCATTCATTTTTTATAACAGCTCTGGTCCACATAACCTAAGGCAAATTATTAAAAGAAAAGCATATAATCACTGATATGGTGAAGTTTTCTTTAAGAAATGATTAATTAATTCAGGATGAGATTTTATAACAGCAAGACCACAGGTGTTTTATTCCATTCTGACATTTGTGAATCTAAAACAAAAAGGTGTTTTTAGTTGCTGTCTCAGAATATGACAGCCATTTTTTTTTTGCCTCATAATGGTTTTATGACCCCGATGCTACGGATTCTGTCTTTGCCGAGCATCCCTAAGCAGCGGGCGGTCTAAAATGCCCATGTAATCCCAAGAACCCTTTGAAGCATTAACAGCCAGATCAGCTCCAATGAGAGTATGCATGAATGTTCAGTTCGACACGAATCACATGTTATATATGATCTCATTCCTCCTGGCCAAAATAAACCACAGGATTCCTGTTCACAGCATTTCTACTCGTTAGCTTCTTGGCCTCAGGGCCACATCCCTTCATCTCTTTTTTCCCCTTGCATGCTTTTTCCACCTTTAATGCTGCAGCTCATTACACAACCTGCACTCTGGGGTCTCAGGGGAAGCTGTGTGGATTTGAGATGAAGACCAGACATACTGCACTATACTTTCCCAGACTATCACAACCATTTCTGCTCGGAGAGAGTTGAAAAGGGATACAGTATATCCTTAGAAAAAGGATAGAAAGAGGACCTTTCCAGAGAGGGTTCCAAGTAGAAATCTGTCAGGAAGACAGGGACCCTTAACTATCCAAAGAACTTTTAAGGAACCTTTTTTTGCCAAAGGTGCAGTCATTTAGAGATTTGGATCTTTGCATAGTCAACATACTGTACATTATTTGAAATGATCAGATATGGCTAAATCTAGAACCCTATCAGAGAGGGGTCCAGGTAGAACCCCTTTACAAACTCCTTTTAAAAATCCTTGACTGGTCAAAGTTATAAGCTTTTTTTCCTCACTGTGGAAAAATACAGTACTATATATTTTGGCACCAGAAAACTGCAACTCTGTATTTTCCATTGGCATTTGGTGCAATATCAAAAGTGCCAGTTGTACACTCTGAGAAAAAAAAAGGTTCTTTTTTTTCTTTGGATGAACCTTTGGATGGTTGAGTTCTAGCATTCTAAACAAATGTTTTAACTCATTTGCAAGAAGCTTGTATGCAGAACAACTTGCGACTGAGTTGAGCAGTTGAAGGTTATGGGCCTTGCTCAATAGTACAGGTTCTATGAAATGGGAAACCTTGTGTTGTAAGTTCCTACACAGAACATCAAACTCTTATTGACAATCTGCTCTTACCAAACACCCTTACAACACACTTAGTACTGTTTGAATACAGTATACAGCTGCATAAGAGTAATGGTTTATAACCCCACTATCTGGTATCACCCAGAATAGGATGGATTCCCCTTTTAATTTGGGTACTCTCAACGTTTCTTCCTCATGTTGTCTCAGGGAGTTTTTATTTGCCGTTGCCACCTCTGGCTTGTTCATTAGGGATCTAAATCTACAGCCAGATTTCTGTAAAGCTGCTTTGTATCAATGTCTATTGTTCAATTACACACTATACAATGGAAGTGAATTGAATTGAATGCTTAAAAGCTCTCTGAATGAACAAAATGAAGATACCAGACTCATTAACAGAAACTGTCACAAGCAACAATGTGCTTTTTTGTTGCTCATCGGTTCAAATGTTTAGGAAGAGAAGAAAAGAAAAGAACAGAAAAAGGTTAGAGTCTGAACTCTAAGGGCAGTTTGTCCCTCTGGGGAACTCTGAATGATTGTAGTATCCTGTACTTTGCTTATCAGAAAGGGTTCTAGATGCAACAGAAAAGCGTTCACCCATATTGTCTGAAGATCGTGAGTTCTAGATGCTTGCCTCAGAGGAAGCACGTGTTAGCATTGACTTTCTGTGGTTGGTAGCTGTCGTGTGATAGGGGAGAGCTGGGTGGTGGGTGGGAGTTGGCTGAGACCAAATCAGGGAAAAATCCAAAAAAAAAAAGAGTTTGCATAGAATTGATTTAGGAAGCTAAGAACTCCTAATCATATAAGTAGCACCCAAAAAATTTTTTAATAAAGTGTATAAGTTTATTTTATAAAAACAGTACAGATACAAATGATTTTTTATAGCATAAAACATCCAAAATGAAAACACGATTATATGTAGTGTTGACTTTTTTATGATTGTCTTTAGCTACACAATTCAAAAAACAATCACTTGAACAATCAGTTGGCTTTTCTGTCTTGTCCTTATAGTTTCTGAATTTTAAAAACCCTTCATCAACAAAAAATTATATAAGCTTTATTTCAGATAATATACACTGGTTAGCCAGTTGATCAGACCAAGGAACAATGTCTATTTAAGTACATTTTAAAACTTAATGAGGATATTGCAGTTGCTTTTATTGTCACCACTGTTATTAACACACCGGTTGTCTCTCAGGTTGCTGGAAAATACACTAGAATTCTATTTACATTAGTGTTTGGGCCAATTTTCTCATATTGTTACTAACAGAAAATATGGTAAGCATGAAGCTGTAGAAAAGCTTAGAAGGATATGTAACTTCAGTTGTTAATAATATATGAGTATTTTATGATACATTGTATATTTTTTTTAGAAATGTTATACTTGTATTGTTATAAAATTTAAATTCATGACCTGGGTCAATAGAACAATCTTTACTAATAGCAAACAGGTCATGATGTTTGTGTTTCAAGTATAAGTTTATTAGTATTAAAAAAAAAACCTCTCAAGTGATAAAAGAATGAGAAACAATTCTTTGTACTAGATTTAGCAACTAGCTAATTTCCATCTGCTTTCTGTGGGAAGGTAAGCAGTAATAAAACTACTGCATTTCAGGCCAAGGTCATGGAACTCAACAGTGACTAGTGAAACAACAATGTTTAACCGGAGGATGAATATAATTAGCATGGCACTTTTCTCTGAGCTCATCCCACTGGGACTGTGTTTGTCTCTGGGGGATTATAGCAGAGAGGCTCATGGGAGTTCACCTAAACACACCCAACATCTGTGAAGTAATCATCGAAATGTCCACGCGCCAGCTAGCTCGTGGTTGGTGCCTGGCCGTCTGATGCATGAACGCTTCAGAGATTTGGAGTGTGTGAAACCCAGGTGGTGATGGTTGTTTTTTTTTTCAACACATCACCTGTCATTAGCCCACATTAAAGCACACAGACTACATCTTTTATACCGCAGCACAGTGAATAAGTCACATAAGTTGCTTGGTGTATCATCCAGCACTGTGTTGCCGCGCTGAAGTGGTCAGGGTCAGTAGTAAATTTATTTATTTTTTTTTCTTTTAAGCACTGTGATTATGGGAGAGCCAGACTGCTTGACTGTTTTAGTTTAATTATGTAAATGTGCACACATGTTGATTGATGATGCTGATGTAAAAATAAATGAGGGGAACAGTCGTTACGCTGATGAAGGCAACAGACCAGAACATAGCGGTGATGTAATGAAAAAGCTATTTATTTATTTATTTATTTTCTAAATGCTGATGCATCTTCTGATGCTGATGGAGCTGTCATTGTTCTTACATGCTGGGGAAGTAGTGTACGATGTTCCTCTGTTTGTGTTGGACTCATCTATGGAGCTACAGCGCAACTTGGAAACATAAATATTAGCAATTTCTAAGGGTTACATTAGCAAGATTATGATTAAAAAAAAAATCCATAAGTAAGGGTGTAGTGACTCAATAGTTAAAGTTCTGACAAGTGACCACCAATCAGATTGGATTCTGCATTATTTGCAATTTGGTTTGCCAATTTCCGAAAAAAGTCAGCAAGCAATAGGAATATGTTGAGCAAATATATCGATCTAAATATGCTGAGCAGATAGCTACAAATATCTACATGCTGATCTACGTGTGAATTTCTGTAAAGCTGCTTTGTGATGGCGTCTGGTCTTAAAAGTGCACTAGAAAATAAAATTGGATTGAACTGAATGTTAGTTTTTTTTTTTTATGATTTCGGTGTTAACACTGCCACTTGGGACAGACAGCTCTGGAGGAGTGTTTATTTACATGGTCTAGGAAGAGGGTTAAGGATTGAGACTTGATGAAGTGGTGCTCAGTGTTGAGTGGATATTGCTGAGTGCTTGTGGGGAGCGAGCGAGAGAGAGAGAGAGAGAGAGAGAGAGAGAGAGAGAGAGTCGTGTCTCATCACAGGACAAAATGGGTTTGGGATGGAGGCATAGAAATACCATTAGGATGTCTGCATACATTTAATGTGCACACAATCGGAAATTAAAATGTTTGGGGCCCAGAGCAATACTCTCAAGTTGCGCCCCTGTGTATGTGAATGTTTCACGAGTAAGAAAGAAAAGAATAAAAAAGAAAACAAGTAAGCATATGGAAAAAGTAAATAAAAAAAAAGTCACCAATAATATCATAAAAAACAGTCATTTGACTGATCATGTTTATTCACTTTATATCTTTTTATCCTTATCATGCCATTATCATGATAGACTCTGTACTTACTCTACTTGACCGTATTTACCCCAATTTTGCATGGCTGTAGCTCAACCCAGAGCCAGTATCGGTGTGTATCTATATGAAGTCTACCATTTTAATATGCTAAGCGCTTACTAAGCTGCAGTCAATCACGCACTGTAGAACTTCGTATACTGTATGTGCATACTTCAGGTACTGTTGTCCATTTGGCTGCAATGGTGAGCTAAACTAATGTTCCCACCACACATGATTGTACCACACTACACACAGTGTCTCAGTGTGTTCAGTACCAAATCCAAAGCACTGGGTCAGACAGGGAAACTGATAAAAAAAGAAAGATGTTAAGAATATATTAAGAAACATCCTACAGTTTTATCTATACAAAGAAACCCCAGGACCATTTGTAGCTTTAAATATCATTATTAATCAGAATTATAGAAAAAAAAAACCCTGAGGAGGAATTCAGGACTGAATGATTCGCTCAAGGGCACAAAAACACAGTAAAGTTTAATTTTATCACCAAAACTTGTGGATTTCTTCACCTTGAACAGTACACAATGCAGTACTTTTGCAACTTTTATGAACTGTCAACTATTAATTTACTATTTTTTTTGATTTACAGTGCTACATTCTCAGTGCAAAATATTTACTGTATATTGTTTATAGATGTCTAAAATTAAATGATTTGAATTTACAGGAATGTTACAGGAACTAATATCATCATACTGCAGGGTTGTGGTCATACAGAAGATTGGTGCCGTTATGTAAGGAAGAAAACACTTCATGTCATGCTGTTATAGGAAAATAATCAAAGATGTAGTGGTGTAATGAAGTGGGTTACTGTTGAAGTTGATTATTTTCCAGTTGATTAATTTCAGTTAGAGATTTACCTCTGACTGTTACAAAGTGTTGACACTGGAGACACCGTCCATAAATGTTAAACATCTCCTTTTAACCCAATTATTGTTAGTCTTAGAACATAGAGCCGCAATACAACTCCCTGTGGAAATATACTGTAGGGTTTCAGTAGTGGAGTCTTAGTGGACTTTTGGACCATGGTGTATACACACACACACACACACACACACACACACACACACACACACACACACACACACACACACACACACCTCACAGACAGCAGCTGGCATCAGGTTGGTGAGTTGTTAGCTGAGTGTTAATGCATTAGTTGTGGCCTCAGGCTCCTGGTTTATGGCCCCGGGGCTCAGAGGTTTAAATCCCATCAGTCATGACAGACAAGCCCCTAAAACACACAAATTGTGGCCTTGAGAAAACCTGTGTCCTGCTCTCCCACACACACACACACACGCACACACACACACACACCTGCTACTGCTGAAATATAGTGGGTTGTTAAAGTCCATGTTATTTGTCAGTTATCAAAAACGAAAACTAAATATTTTATTTAATTTCAACTGCATATGTTAAAATGGTAACACATGTAAAGCCAACAGTGGACATCATTCTTCTCTATGAGTTCTGCTGGTGTTCAGTGAGTTCTGTAGGAGGTCTGTCAGAGATCTGTAGAAGTTCTGCAGGAGTTCTCTGAGTTCTGTCAGGGTTCTGTTAGAGTTCTGCAGGAGTTCTGAAGGAGTTCTTAACGAGTTCCTTAGGAGTTCTTCAGGATTTCTGTAGGAGTTCTTTAGGAGTTCTTAACGAGTTCCTTAGGAGTTCTTAACGAGTTCCTTAGGAGTTCTTCAGGAGTTCTGTAGGAGTTCTTAACGAGTTCTTTAGGAGTTCTTCACTCTGTAGGAGTTCTGTGGGAGTTATCTAGGATAATAATAAGACTTAACTGGATTCATGGATGTTCCACAACATTAAATGTAACTATAAAAGGATAGAAATTTCATGTCATTTATCAAGTGACTAATTGTTTTGGTATAAGAGGAATAAAATAAAAATAAAAGAGGATGCTGTTATAGGAAAATGATCTACTTCAGGGTTGTAACAGTAACTCTGGGCCACATCACACCACTCTGTTGATTATTTTTCTATAACAGAATTCCATGATTTATTTATTCACTGGTTTCTTCTGAATCATTATTATATAACATTTCTGCAGATTGTGGTTTAACCCCCACATGGTTTGTCATTTACATTGTTAGCATTGAGCTGCATCCTCCATCGATATGCACTTGGATTTTTGTGGTAAAATTCTTTTAGTTTTTGTTGTTCACTCTGCCTGTTAGGAATATTTTTTGAGAGCAATGTTAACTCTGGAGCTGATTCTCTTAAGCACTTAACCTTTGCTATGTCATTTGTGTAAACTACAAATTATGTAAGTTTATTTTTTATAATACCAGAGACAGCCAGTATCACTTTATACGAAGACGGGATAAACTGTACGTAAGAAGTTTCATGCAAGAAAACCCGCTTAAACTTACATTAAAATGTGTAATACATATAAATACATTAAAATGTGTATTTCAAGGACACCTGCTATCCACAGAGTACTTATAAAATCTATATTTATATGTGTGAACAATGGAAGCTAAATGCACCGGCTTATATAACACCCCAAATTTATTCCATCATCACAGTCTCAAAGTATATCTTTATCTGGTGAGATAAGTAGAAATCTTGTTTTTGTGCTCTTTAAAAATAATAAATAAATAAATAAATAAATAAATAAATAAATAAATAAAAACTTTATTTAAGAATAAAATCACAAATCATTTACAGGTCCTAATACTTTGTTAATCATAATTGCCTGCAAATAAATAAAGAAATGCAAAGTAGTAATTTTCCCTGTGAGAATGTTCGCTCCATGTTCGGGTCTGTGCTATTTCTAGCTTAACAACTGCATGTATCCTGTAATTATTCCCCTCCTATCACAAGCTGTTTTCATTCTCCCTCTTCTGCTTTCTATTTCCTCAGCACACAGAGAGGCGAGTGCAAGCGTGCAGGA